>OX451404.1:7498703-7669755 GCA_949629135.1 Eremobia ochroleuca | reverse complement strand
GATGTTAATCCAACCACACCCAAAATACATGTTTCTTTACCTACGATAACCGGTTTATCAAAAGGCAGACCCCCAACCCTCAACTCCCGCGCAAGTGCCACTCAACGTCAGTCGGAACCCAGTCATCGCACTGTACGCGTGTCTTTGTTCTCGGCGCTCTCGTTTGTGTTTATCAGTTGTCTGTGCTAAAATGGCTTCGTGTAGCAAACGACAGGAGATTAACTATTCGGACATGGATATAGAAGGTTAGTACTATAGATTGAAGTTTATTTTATTACGTTTCCTCCAAATTTTCTACTTGTATAGCCATCAATAAACAGCGGCACTTTTTTGACTTTTTTTTAAAGAAATTTGAAATACATTAGTGTTTTTGTTTATGTGTCGCGCCTTGTCGCCTCGAAATTTTTATGAGGGCATAAAATGTAGATTCTAAGGAAGTAGAAACATGAATAAAAAGATCCCCCAACGTACCCCATATTTTTTTTTAGTGCTTTAAACAATATGGGAAGATTATAATTATACTGACAAAGCTTATTTTTTTGTTTTCTTTTGTCATAGATCCTTCGGAAAGAGTCAAAAAAATCACCAGAATGGAGCTCTATACTATTATCAAAGAGTTCAAAGGAAAAAAGATTGAAGAAAAATTTTCGTTGTTGGGAGAAAGACTTGCGCAACTAACTTCATGTCCACCCGAAGAAACAAGTGTTCTTACCCGTTCTATGAAATATTTCAAGACCAGTTTCAAAGAAAGATGGTCAGCAGCCCGTAATACTGATAAGAGATTCGTATAAAACAATATGGAATGGCTTAATGTATCACTGGAACTACCTTCTTGGACCCACAAAGCAGGCCGACGAACAAAAGAATTCGGAGAATTGTGTGATCGAAGCAAGCGTCGAAGAACAAAAGATTTACGGGACCGGGTACCTGTTGAGGAACTGACGTACGCTGCAAGCGTGAGTCAAGGTACTTTGGGAAATGTTGATGCGTCTAAGATTATGAAAGAAATAACGTCAACGCCTACCAGAGCTAAAAAGTTCCGAAAAGCAATACGGTCAGCTAAAAAAGTACCAATCGCGAGAAAATACACACCACAAGAAGCATTAGCGTTATTTGTAGAAGGTAATTTTACAAGAGGGCAGTGGGAATTAATACAAGGTGGCCGAAAAGAAATTTATCCTTGCTATTCGCTTTTACAAAAAGCGAAAAAGGAGTGTTATCCCGCCGAAGATAGCATAAAAGTTACTGAAACTAGCTTTGAAGTGGAACTTCAAGCTTTGCTGGACCATACAGCTTTGCGACTACTTCAGTATTTAAAAGAAGTGATTGAAACATTATCAGAGTTTGAGAAACAACATCTTACCTTAATATCAAAATGGGGCTGTGATGGATCTAGCCAGACACAGTTTAAGCAGACATTTGCCAACACTGGCGACGATGATGCCAACATATTTTTAAGTTCTCTTGTACCTGTGAGAATGGTTGTTTGTATTAGTGGAGAGACAAGAAAACTTGTATGGCAAAATCCAGTGCCTTCTTCAGTGAGATTCTGTCGTCCTATCCGGGCTCGGTTCATTCACGAAACAAAGGATATCACAAAGGAAGAAATCACCTATATTGAAGAACAAGCAAGGAATCTCAAAGAAACAACTGGTATGGAAGATTCCGTTAAAATAAATCACACCATTTTGCTCACAATGGTCGATGGAAAGGTGTGCAATGCCGCGACTGATACGGCTTCAACAATGAGATGCTACATATGTGGACAGACATCTAAGGACTTCAACAAACTTGAAAGAAGTAATGTTTGTGAAGAGTCTCTGAAATTCGGACTCTCCATTCTGCACGCGAGAATTCGTTTCTTCGAACTATTGTTGCACCTGGCGTACAAAGCGCCCTTACAGAAGTGGCAAGCCCGAACGGCAGAAGACAAAAATGTTTTGAAAGAAACAAAACAGAAAATACAAAAAAGCTTCAAAGAAGAGATGGGCCTTCTTGTTGACATACCCAAAGTCGGTTACGGCAATAGTAACGACGGAAATACGTCGAGAAGATTTTTTGACAATCCTGAATGCTCATCTCGGATTACTGGAATAAATATAGATTTGATAAAAAGGTTCCAAATCATTCTTGAAGTGATATCAAGCGGATATGATATTGATCCGGCGAAATTCGATGACTTTGCTCACACAACTGCCAAACTGTACGTGGAACTGTATGGTTGGCATCCCATGTCACCTACAGTTCACAAGATTCTGATGCATGGCGCTCAAGTAATATCAAGTCACATTGTACCTATCGGACAGCTATCAGAGGAGGCTGCTGAAGCCCGGAACAAACACTTCCGTAAATATCGCGTAGACTTTGCAAGAAAATTTTCAAGAGTGGACTGCAATATAGATATTTTAAATAGGCTGTTGCTGACATCTGATCCCTTCATCAGCTGCAACCGAATAAAACGGAAGAAGAAAAGCAAGTCTTTTTCCCAGGAAGCTATTAGTATGCTTCTCACGAAAACACTGAATTGTGACAGTTCCGACGACGAAGATGATGAGGACCAAATCACATGTGAACTCGGAGACAGTGATTCTGATTGATTCGGTCTCCTCATGATTATCCTCTTGAAAACAAATTCTGTTTTAAGAGTAAATACTCTTAGATTTCTAATTTTTTTTTTAATTGTTTTCTTTTTAAATAAATGCCTAATTATGATGAATTATTGACTTTTATTTCATAAAATAGTAAAATAAAATATAAAATAATTTTGTCCGGTTTTTTATGTGAATTACTCCTATGTGCGCCGCCGCGCGCCCGACACGCCCGCGCAGAACAACTGCCGCAGGTACGCCGGCTTGGGCCGCACCGGCGGCTTCTCGATGCTCTTGCGCTTGTACGGAAGCTGTACCCCCCTACCACCGGGTACTCTGGATACGTATGGTGGAATCGATGGGATTTTGAATAATGCCATAGTTACGACTTGCGATGACTTTTAACTGGATTTGATGTACGGTTTCAAAAGTTCTTCAGTTTTCGCTTTTCGGGGTTCGGTGAACTTTTTTTTTTATACTAAGCGGTATTAAGAAAGATGATGTGGGCACCGCTCTACACCTCTGCTCGACCCTTCGGTATATACGGGCACACGCCTGTCACTTTATTATGCAAGAATAAAGTTTGTTACTTTAATTTTATAACGTATAAATAGATAGAATACTCGTTATAAATGGTTATAGAAACACTGTGATTGACATTACGGAACAAACGACAGTTGAAACACCAAACGTACTGTAATATGTAGCACACAAATTAATAAGAAAAGGGCGCGCGTGGGCACCGCGGAATCGAAACTGGGGAGAATATGACTCGTGCACAGATCATCGGCCGCCTAAACAATGATGTTTACACGATGGGCTCAGCGGCATGCAGACAAACACAACAACTACGTTCAGACAGACGATTGTGAATCTAAAACAAAACCTTCGAGACAAATGAATGCCCAAATATTGATTACATGACAAATAGATCTAACTATAAATCTCATTGTTCGGGACTGCATGTTGATGAAAATAGTTGTAACTACTTTTTTAGGGTTCCGCACCCAAAGGGTAAAAAGGAACTGTATTACTCCCGCTCCGCTGTCCGTCCGTCCGTCCGTCACCAGGCATCGTGTCTCTCATGAACCGTGATAGTTAAGACAATTGAAATTTTCACAGATGATATATTTCTGTTGCCGCTACAAATACTAAAAAACAGAATAAAATAAATATTTAAGGGAGCCCCCTTAAATATTTATTTTATTCTGTTTTTCTGTTTGATCAATCACGAACAA
Organism: Eremobia ochroleuca; assembly: GCA_949629135.1. Lineage (NCBI taxonomy): Eukaryota > Metazoa > Arthropoda > Insecta > Lepidoptera > Noctuidae > Eremobia > Eremobia ochroleuca. The sequence continues at coordinate 7,665,929 of OX451404.1, read as the reverse complement.
TCCTAGATATAAAGCGATGACTTCGCTCGATATTCCTAGGATTGTGTCGAATAAGTACAAAACTTATCCCAGTAGATACACATTGCACCTCGGTTGGCGCTGCGGATGAGCAATGGGTTCTACCGTCTGCCCTACGAGTTGCGAGTGACTATAAATCCTTCGAAGCACGAATGGGAGATTCGTCTTTTAAAACGCAGTCCTACCCAGGAAACAGAATACACTCTTGCAATTAAATACCTAATCCTAACTAATATTATAAATCACAGATTACTAAATAGTTCTTATCAGATACTTCACTCAGTAGAAAAATTTCAATACCTACTGCTATAATAGCCTACTACGTCGCGTCGCCAACCGCTGCATGCTAAAATGTGCCTATGTACGAATGAATTTAACGATTAAAATTGAACAACGTGCGTGCGCTTCGCTTGGGAAAACCGCATTGAATCTGGTCCGCAAACGGCCCAAGATCGCTCGGCCGGGCGGTAGGTAATTATAGCGCGCAAGTAAATGGAGTGACGGAGGCCTGTTATAAATGCGAAAGTAAGTTTGTTTGTTACCTTTTCACGCCTAAACCACTGAACTATCATCCTGAAATTTTGCATATACGTTGTCAGGTGTGCAGAAACGGACATAGAGTACCTTATATCCCGAAAAAAGTGCTGTTCCCGACGAAAACATCAATAACGTTATTATGATAATAGATGGCGCCACATGTCTTTCGAATCGATTGAGTTATAAGTAATATAGAAATTTTAGAGTTTAGTTATTTTTTTATTTTGTTTTTGTTTAAGCCTAATACATTCCGTGAGTCTTGAGTGTCGATAGACCGGACATACAACGTTGTGTATAGGAGCGTCCTAGAATAATGTTCCCTTCTCAGCCCATGAGTGCAACGCCCAAACAACAAGCAGAGTACAACCCGAATTGATTGTCAAATTCTAAATTAACGCGAGCGAAATCGCGGTCAAAAGCTAGTCTTAGATCATTTACAGGCATTGCCATTTAAACGATTATCTACTTTAGCGTTATGTAGTCTAAGTTGATTATTGATAAACCCGTTTAAAAAAAGGTCCCAAAAATCGGTTGCAATGGAATTTGAACTTTGTCTTTGTGTTTGACATTGAGTTTGTGGTTCCGAGATTCGAGAGATGAATACAAATATAGTGTACTAGCGACCCGCCCCTGCATCGCACCGTTTTTTTAAGAATCGACCAAACATCCAGATTTCTTCATTTTAATTATGTAAGTTTAAATTAAATATGTAACACATAAACCTTCCGGAATAAATACTCGTATTTGTAAATGATGGTGAAAACCGCATCAAAATCTATTGCGGAGTTTAGAAGAACGAAAATAAGATTATTTTACCCAGGTTAAACAAGGGCTCCGCCGCACAGGTCGATCGATAAGGTTAAGCTACGCTTGCCGCGGTTGGTCTGTGGATGGGTGACCATCTTTACATACCAAGACCCCTCGGTGCCTCGGAAAACACGCTAAGCCGTTGGTCCCGGCTGTCATTCGTAGATCTTTGACAGTCGTTACGGGTAGTCAGAAGCCCGAAAGTCTGACAACCAGTCTTACCTAGGGGTTTCGTATTACCCAGTAACTCGGTTGTGGAGGTCAGATAGGCAGTCGCTCCATGTAAAATACTGGTATTCAGCTGCATCCGGTTAGACTGGAAGCCGACCCCAACATAAGTGGGAAAAGGCTAGGCAGATGATGATGATGGCCCAGATTAATCAAACAACAGATAAGAACAAAGCAGTCACACAGACGCACACGAAAAGCGACTTTAATTTATAATATGTATAGATATACATATTCAAGGTATACATTAATGATAATATTCACCTGGATGAGCTCAGTGTTGTGCCTCCTGACCTCCTGCAGCTCGTCGCGCAACTGCGCCCTCTCGCGGGAGGACAGCTCCTCCTGTTCCTCCGCGTGTAGTCTTCGCTTCTCACTGTACAGTAGCTCACTCTTTAGCTTACGGATGTCGTTGCGAGACCTGGAGGAAATAGTCGACATTGTAGTCACGTTACTAGGTACATTGAAACGCACTCTGGTAAGGAAACGCACCAGAGATCAACATGACAAACTTTGGACGGAACAAGGCGAGTGCAGGCAGGCTAAGGAAGCACTTCCCGCAATGGATGGCCGCCTCACGAAACAGGTTCTCCGTCTAACTAAACAAAAGCTGCGTACGGTTACTGCAGCTTTAACTGGCCAGGGGTCATTTAATAAACACCTCTTTGTCATAGGAGTAACAGACAGTCCGCTGTGCAGGGCCTGCGTGGAGTATGACGAGACAGCGGCACATGTGCTTCTAAGCTGCCCGGTGGTCGCCACTTACAGGGCAAAATACTTCGGTAACCCAGGTACCCTACGTGAGACGGTCAGTAACATCAAGGCGTTGCTGGCCTTCCTTGAGGAGCTGGGGTGGATCGAATGATCGATTTTCCCACCCGTACGCAAAATACGCGCATTGACGTAGAGTTGCGGACACCAGCCCGTATTACCTAGGTACAGACGCCAGCACATCAAGCTACCCGAAACTGTCAGATTTTCCCAATCAACTTTGAACCTTATGCTCTAGCGCTAAAGTTGAAAATCTATTAAAGAAATCTGACAGATTGTAGTAGCTTCATGTGCTGGCGTCAGTACATTGAACCCGTCATTAACACAGATCAGAACTAAGAAAATCTAAATATTATATTTCACATAAACCTACATGGCCACCTATAACACGTCAGAAGCTAGGTGCATTGTTCCAATTGGTCGTTGCCTATGGAGAAGAGCCGGCAAGAAATTCCACAGATACTCTTTTAAAAATAATTAGCTTTTACAATATATCTACAGGGTTGCAGAGTAATCGACGCGCAAACTGTAACCATAATTTCAGCACATGATTCTAAATACCCTAGCGTAGGATTTTTTTGTCGATTATCAAAAAAAAAAAAATAATAATCTGCTGTTTCATAAGGAAGTGCTATACCTACGCGGTCAAAATTGTTGGTAAAAGCTAATTATTTATTTAATAACCGATGTAAATTTTCATGTACTGAACCCATGGTAACGGGTTACGCGTCGATGTCCTTGCCACCTTTTATCTAAAATAGTGTTAACACTTTGACAGTGGGGCGTTTTATTGCGCCGCTACCCCTAGTGCGCGGGCGTTTTTCGGCGTCTTTGTATCGACTAGAAAAAAGAACCCAAATGGCTATTCAAATAATTCTTTTTGTATCTATTAGATCTATTTTTATTTTTACGATATTAAAAAATCGTTTCCTTTGAGCATTCGAGTATTCTTCGATTGTCTGGTTCACCGCCGAATGAACGCGGCGCCCACACGCGTCATTATAATTCCTTCCCTCCGCTCCCTCTTTGTACTTACAGCAACGAATTATACAACGTGTAACGTTAAATGCGCAAAACCTCAAACACCCCAATTGTTTTTTTTAATTCAATTGACCTATTTCAGAGAGAAAATAAGTCATTAAATTTTTTTTAAAGGTTTTGTGTGCTGTTTTAGTTTGACTGGCCATTCTGATCGTTTCTTGCGTCTGCGGCGACGCTTTATCGAGCGAGGAGTCGGCACCGGGCCGCTGCGCCGCGCTGACATTGGCTTGCTTGACCTATTAATAAATAGACACGGCAACGTTTTTAATGAAGATTTTTTGAAAAATGTGACCTATATTAAAAAGTGGTTCAATTAATTCTGCTCGTTATTCTGATCAAACTATTTTCAGGTTTTGCGCATTTAACGTTACACGTTGTATATGTGTGCGTAGCTAAAACACTAAGCTACAAGCACAATAACTCCGACTCACGCCCTAAGTGCATGATTTTTAAATGAACAGTATGAAAGTTGATCACGGCCTCAGGCCGTGCCTCGCGAGTTAGAGAAATTTAAAGAGCACGGACCGAGTTAGTCGGCCGGACCGGCTGTCAGTGTTAATAGACATGGGAGGCCTGTCAACAAGTACCAGTATCTATCAAGTCCGTAAAAAGCTTAACGAAAATATACAACAGTTTCCTAAATGTAGGTGTTTTAAGAACTGCTCACACATAAATCACGGTACCATTGCGAATTAAACTCTTTACAAGGCAGTTTCAGCGCAGTGAAGGCCAAGGTGATTCAAATAGTCGTACCCATACACACTGTCATTACTCGTCAAGTACGTAAAGAAACGCTTTTCAATCGAACCAAAAGGAGGAGCGTCGTAATTTCATTGATTTAATTTTAAAAACATGTATTATTTTAATACCGCATTATAATATCCACTGTGGCAAGACTGTCAAAGTACAAATTATTAATATTGTAACAAACTTTTAAAATGTATTTTCAGTATGGCAACTAAATGTATTATTCTACTTTGGCAACACTTGGAAATAATGGTTGTGATATTATCGTTATTTCTGGGTGGGGCAAATGTCGTTTTAAATGGTAAAATGTAGTGCAAAGCGAGTCACTGTTGGATTGTGAAAGAGTACAGTTGTGCGATTAAAAAGTATTAGTAAGAAAAGAGTGTTTTCTTTATAGGAGGTTCTCAAGTCGACGCAGACCACGCATAATTTTATACAGAGTATTCCGATTTTTTCACGAATTAATACCTTTTCAAGATTAAGTGAATATTTAACTGCGTACAGTGTTTATATCCCGACACGCACTGGTGCCCACATTCCCGGCGGAACGTAGACACAACTTGGAACTGGGCTAAACATATGTGACTATGTTAGGTATGCACATCTTTAACATAAAGTTACCTCGATATATTATTTATGTATTTATGTATATTATAAATACGTTTAAGTGTCACATAACTGTACTATAGAATTCTCTCAACCCCATTAACGTAGACCAAATTACAAGGTTTTTTTTTTATATTAGATATAATTTGACTCTCAGTCGAATGGTTGCCTCGAAGTCCAGTTTTCCCAGAAGCAACAAATAATATAAAAACATAGTAAATCAAATCAATATAAATAAAACTTGTGAAATACACACGTCTTGGGTCGTAGCACAGGCACCATCACTGCACCACTATTATTTAACGTTAAAATTTTATAGCGAAAACACTTCAACTTTATCTTGATCAATTCACTCTAAACTTGACACATTTTTTGTTAAAAATAACCACAGTTACACATATTCTACCGGTATTACTAACAAACTGGGTTAAAAAGATAAGTCATCTCAAATTCATTTATCGAAGTGTCTTATCGCGCGGCGAGATGACGTGCGTTTTCAATAGAAACTTACAATTGTGACACAATAATTTTCGCGAGTTTGCGTGAAGCGAGTTGTGTGCAACATCTATTGTGTTTAGAACAAATGATCCTAGAAATAAGAAATATACATATCGTGTTGAGGGTATGCGCGGGATAGTGAGTTCGAATCACACTATTTGTTCGGGCCCTTTCAACATAATAACACCAAACCCCGTAGTGTCACGTTTGCGAGATATTAACGTTTTTACGTTCAAAGTTGATCGCACCACAACAATATTTGGAAAAAAAATATTCGCCGACAGGCAGGTACGCCGGCTATGCTTCCTAGTGCCTGTCTATGTGAAAGTTCTCTAACTGAAACACATAGTCGACAGTTAGTATTTTATTCAATGTACAGATGCCAGCACATCAAGCTACCCGAAACTGTCAAATTGTCCCAATCAACTTTGAGCCTTATGCTTCAGCGATAACGTTGAAAATCTATTAAAGAAATCTGACAGATTGTTGTAGCTTCATGTGCTGGCGTCAGTACATTGAACCCGTCATTAACACAGATCAGAACTAAGAAAATCTAAATATTATATTTCACATAAACCTACATGGGCACCTATAACACGTCAGAAGCTAAGTGCATTGTTCCAATTGGTCGTTGCCTATGGAGAAGAGCCGGCAAGAAATTCCACAGATACTCTTTTAAAAATAATTAGCTTTTACAATATATCTATATATATATAGCTTGATGTGCTGATGTCTGTATATACGTTACTAGTGCTTTCGTTTTTTCGTAAACGCAAGCGCTGGCGAGGATTTAAGCGATACTGAACAAATTATTACGAAAACATAACGTCAGGTACGCAAGTGAAAGCAGCGCAGTATCGTTTCGGTATACAGAGCATACTGTACCGCAGTGCTGCCTCGCCGACTAATCAGGAAAGGGCCTTAGGGTGACTAACCAACATCATGCTATAATATGCACATATCGCGTCGATGTGACCAGATATGACATGTACGAGTGAGATGGGTGGACACGTGTTGAGTGGTTGTATTTTAAACAAAACGTTGCCATGGTAACTACAAAATGGTCAGCGTTCCACGAGTGAATTAGATAAATTTAGGACCTCACAAGTGTACAACACCTGCAGTGCTATTCTGTAAAAATCTCACCATGAGAACTTAGGTGAAGTGAGCTGTCATTACGGATTAACACTATTGACACTGCTCACTTCAAGCTCACTTCACTTATGATTTCACAGATTTTTACAGAATCGACCAGCGGTATAGTTGACTGGTTACGGCCCGACACATACAGAGAAAGGACCGAATCCCAGCAGTGGGAATATTCTAGACTGATTAAGTTTTCATTTCTTTGTAACATACCTGTCGACCTCAGCCTGCACAACTTCGTGCGTCTTCGTGAGTTTATCTAACTGCGTTCGTAGTCGCTCGGCCTCCTTCGTGGCCTGTTCGTGTTCCGGCCGGAGTTTGCCGATCTCAGTCGAGAGCTCGCCTGCCTTCTGTTCGGCCGTCTTACGCGCTTCAATAGCGTGTGCTAGACGCTCTTCCGCGCGTTTTAGGTCGCGAGCCGTCGATTTTGTTTCAACTGAGAGTTCGTTGTATTCACGTTCCTGGTGGATAGGGTGTTACTTAGTTAAAAAGTAGTTTTTTTTTTTTTTTATAAAGGAAAGAAAGAAATAAAAATAGTTTATTCTGCACAAACAAAATTCACACTATAATAACAGACCTAAAATACACACTAATATAAAGTAGCCAAATGCCAAAGTAACTAACGAATAAAAGTTCCAAGTTCGGCAATGTTTTCCATTGCTTGCTTGGTTTCGAATAAAATTGCTACTAACTATAGAACCTATAATCAACAAGGACCGAAGGGGACCCAGAAGGGCAGAACAACAATGGAAACAAGACGCAAAACAAATAAAATACACAAATACCTTTCGCCATCTCGCTAGATTAGCAGCCCTAGCTTCTTGGCGTAGAGTTGCCATTTCTTCAGCACGAGCCTAAGGAACAAAACACAACTGTGAAAAGTGTTGCAAACAGAAATAAGCCTTCAGATGAGAATAAAGTCCAATATTTTACGTAATTATTACATACCTGTAGTTGAATCTCAGCTCGTTCTAACTGTTCCTTGAGCAGGGATAGCTGCGCTTGCGCTTGCATGTCTCCAACGCTCTCGGTATCGCTCTGCGCGTCCTTGCGCGCTTCGCTCCGAGCGCTCATTGGTTCCGCAGCGGAGCGGTCGCTCTCGGGCTGAGCGGACGTAGACGCGGCGGCTGCGCAAGCAACGCATGAACGCTTCTCTAAAGCGCTAACTTCTCTTTCTAGTTGGCGTACTAGTTGTTCCAGTGTGTTCACCTGTGTTGCAACAATACAATGGTTTGGTGAATTAAACCTGATTAAATTAAAAATCTTGCCATAAGATATGCGACAAGAAAACTGTGGAAAAAAAAGGTTAGTTAATACTTTCCTGCAACACCAGTGCTAAAACCTCTTCAATGTGAAGAGTTTTTTACACAGCTGTATGGTATAGTTAGTTATAGAGGGGCTTGTAGCTAAGTAATAACGGCCGCACGGGTCGATCGATCAGGTTAAGCTACGCTTGCCGCGGTTGGTCCGTGGATGGGTGACCATCTTTACACACCAAGACCTCTTCGTGCCTCGGAAAGCACGTTAAGCTGTCGGTTATCATTCTTAGATCTTTGACAGTCGTTACAGGTAGTCAGAAGCCCGAAAGTCTGACAACCACTCTCACCTAGGGGTATCGTATTACCCAGTAACTGGGTTGTGGAGGTCAGATAAGCAGTCGGTCCATATAAAATACTGGTATTCAGCTGCATCCGGTTAGACTGGAAGCCGACCCCAATATAGTTGGGAAAAGGCTAGGCAGATGATGTAGTTACCACTTCAAGAAAAACCAAGGTCATACCAATTTTCAGGACGGACCAGAACCATTAATACATACATACATAATCAGCCTATACAATGTACCCAACTGCTGGGACACAGGCCTCCTCTCTGTGACAGGGAGTGGGCCGTAATCCACCACGCGGGCCCAATGCGGGTTGGTAAATGTCACATATCTTCGAATTTTTGGTTCTAGGACATACCGATTTCCTCACGATGTTTTCCTTCGCCGTTTTGAGGGCAGTGATGATGAAATAATTTATATTTAAAGCGCCTATCTGGGTTGGAACCTACGACCTACCACTCGTAAGTCGCAGCCGTCCCCACTGGGTCGTTACTGCTCCATTATGATGTTTAACTAATGACTACAAACGAGACAGTTGTCCATAATGTTTCACAGCTTAAAATGCAATAATATGATGTATTCACCTTCGCCTGATGTCGTGCATCCTCGTGCAGCGCATTAGCCGCGCGTTGTTCAGCGTCGTTGAGTCGTTCGTTGAGCCGCGCCTCCGTACGGGAACATTGCTCCTCAAGCGCCGCCTCGCGACGTACTGACTCTTCCACACCACGCTCTAATTGCTGTAAAACAGATGCAAATTAGTATTCAGTAGTATTTTGGTTTTTCTGAATGACACATATTATGAATATTGATATTAATTACCGCTTTAACCTTAAAATAAATATACTAAATTAGAATAGATTTATTTTGTACTTAAAAAATGTCGTTTTCTTGACGGCTGTAGACGTCGGTGGCGTGTTTGGCACGTTTTCGTTTGTCGGCTATAGCCGTCCGTGGCGGTCAAAAGGTTAACAAGACTTGTGGGTGCGTTCAAACTTCAAACAAATTGAAGGAAAAAAAAAAAAAAAAAGAACAAAATAAAAGTTGCTTGCCTCGGCTTTGATAATACTGTCGTCCAAGTCAATATCAACAATAAAAGAGCACCGAACTATCTGCCGGTTTTTAAAGGGCGAATGTCAGATGACACGATTGGATGATGACAATTTCGTTAACTTAAAGCACTGCTCCAACGATGTCGAACGATGTATTACTTCTAAAACTATAGTTTACTAGCTGTTTACACCCGGCCTTGCGTGATGGCAGAAAATAATAATTTAAGTAATTTTAAAATTATATATGTTTCTTTTTCCTTTGTTTATTGTACAAGTGTACTAATTAATAGTGCCGTGGTGTCCTTTAATTTAGATATATGCGAGACGTAATTACGACAAAAATATGTATTTACTTGGTAATAATAAATGAAAAATATTGCTATATTTACCTGTACTTGTGCAAGTAACGTGGACGCTCGCACACGTTCCTGCGCCAGTTGCACTTGCAGCTCTTTCATTTGTTCTGATGACGTGCTCGCCATGCGATGCTTCTCTCCCAGACGTTCCTGTGTGGCGTCAATAGACATTGAATGACAGATGTTTTCGATCACAAAAATATTAGTAAAAAAAAAAGTTGTCTAGATTATGGGGGTACGGATAACTCAAACTCAAAGCATTTATTTCAAATAAACCAATTACAGGCACTTTTCAATGGTCAAGGCGTCGGTCAGTCAAAAAGATGAAGCTAGTTGCCCATTCCAAAGCGTTGTAGGCACCTATGGAGAAGAACGGGCACGAAACTCCACGACCTAACCATTGTGGGAGCTTATGTACTACGGAAAACTGTGATAAGTCATACATTGCTGTGCTATCAGTTTATGGATCAGTGATAGAATTGAGTAACAAATAGGAATATTATGCTCACTCTGCTGCTGGGTTATTACTTATATAAAAGTAAATGATTTATTATTTTTATTCACATAAAAATATTCAAACAGCCACGTGAAAATTCCACGTTAAAAGCCTTCGGATGAGGCGTTTCTGCCCCATCGCCAATCAATTCAGCAATACAATTAAACGTACCTGTGTCGAGGCTAAACTTCTGGTAGCCTCATCGACCTCATCCCTCAGTCTTCTATTCTCGTCCTCCAGCGTGGCCACTTTCTTCTCAAGCGCTTGCCTGGCGCGGGTCTCTTTCGCCGCGTTGGCTTCGGCCGCGGCAATGCGGGTGGCCGCCTCTCGGCTTTCGGCGTCGCCACCGCTGAGGGTTTGGCGACGAATCGCACGCTCTTTGGCTATCGTATCCTGGAAATAGAACTTGTATGTTATAGATTTCTGTGTTAATGATTTCAGGTGTAATTTTTAAACCGCACAATGAGACTTTCAGTACAGGACCGAATTTCCAACTTGTCATGAATTCTACTTTAGAACTAAATACTTTATAATCACACGAGATATTTTATGTATTTTTAGAACTATATATTTTAAATACACAGTAATCAAATGATACTAACACTACAGTGAGATTCAGACCGAAGATCAGCGCAGACCATCGAACTTACTGCACAGCAGCCGAAAAACATAAACAAATTACCTGACGAACCTTCTAGCGCGATACGATATAGTTTCAAGCGATGGCTTGCGCTGACTCAATTACAAAGTATCACCTCTATTAATCACTTACAACATCCACAAACATACTACTTCTACTGGATATTCCTTCGCTACAACTACATAGGTATACACAGTACACTACACTACATGAACAAAGACGACACACTCACAATGGGGCGCACGTTGATCTCAGTGAGCCTTCTGTGTCGCAACTCGTGCACATGTTCTATTATACCCTGTTGTATAAGGGACACCTCAAAATTTTGTACAAAATACTTTTTTTGTTTTTTTTTTTTTTCGAAAAAATTGTTTTAAAATTAGTTTATGTTAACTCACACGCTTCAAAGTACAGACGCCAGCACATCAAGCTACCCGGAACTATAAAATTTTCCTAATCAATTTTGAACCTAATACTTTAGCGATAAAGTTGAAAATCTATTAAAGAAATTTGACAGATTGTAGTAACTTTATGTGCTGGCGTCTGTACACAACATCAGGTATGAAGTGTCAGAGGTGTGACATGACATGATTACAAAAATTATGGATTAACAATTCTATGTAATTCCAAAAAACGGATGACATTGTGCGACTGGAGTAGGTAACCCGACAGAGAGAAAACCTCATACAAATGCGCAATGACAGCTGCACTACTGCAACGCGCGGCAGTACAAAACTTAGAAGCTTTGCCTCTGTGGGGGTTACTCTGTGGCGCGACGTTTTTGCTAATTCGGAAACACGAAGATTACCGAAGAGCTTACCTTTTTTGGTTTACCTGTAGAAAATTCTTCAACTAGGGGAACCAACCTTGTAATGCTGTTGCTGCGACCTTGCTGTCTCGGCATCAGCGAGGGCCCTCTTACAATCAGCCTGCAGATGTTCTATCTTGCTCTCCAGTCGCCTCATATCTTCTTTCAGCGCGTCCTTCTCGGCCTGCAGCGTTGCAGCGGATGCGCGCGCACTGCGCACTTCAGCGTTGTTGCGGTCTGCAATACCGGCGGATAGCTCTTGGTTGGTGCGTTGGAGAGCCATCCGCTCTTCTCGTTCTACTTCTACTTGGCGTTCGAGACGTCTGGCAAAAAAGATATACAATTAGTCTCTTTTAACATTGCCATTATTTTTTAGCCTAGCATTTTGTCCTATTTTGTTGAATTAACAAAACAAACCTGAAATGCAGGAACACTCAGATTAAACTGAATAGCACGTAAACATATGCTACGTACGGGGATCGAACCCGGTAGATGTAACGCAGAAGTCAACCATTCAGCCGATGCTCAAACCAAACCGTCATGTCTACTAAGACATACGACACAACAAGTTGTTATATATTGGCTACTAAGAAAAGAAAAAAGAAAATAAATAAAAAAAAAATTAAATGTGCATTTAATAAATGTAATACACGAGATTGTTGCAGCGACATAATTAGCAAAAGATGAAAACTTTAACAGTGTTGAATGACCAGGTACTGGCTAAGTTTATACCAAATTTTCATTTTAAGAGATGTTTTTTTTTAATAGTCCACACTTCAGAAATATTAATTTCGATAGATGCGTTACGCTGGGATTCAATAACACCAATCAAAACACAAATAAAAATAATAATGATATCCTGCTCACTTGTTCTGCAGACTGAGCGCGGTGATCTCGGCCTGCAGTCGCACGCGTTGTCGCTCGGCCTCGGCGTCGGCCTCGTGCCTCACACGCTCCACGCTAACGCCGGCCAGCGCTTCGGCCTCCGCGAGTTTAGTCTGCAGCGACGTGATCTCACGGCTGCGCATCGCCGCTAGCTTCTCTGCTGACCTGGGTTACACAGTTTAGGTATTGACGGATATTTGTCATTTTATTTAAAAAGGATATAAATTGATGACACAGTGTTTAATGAAGTATATTACGTTAGACGTAACCATGGGTAGCTAGGTCATGACATGAAATCTTATAGAAATTACGTATGATTTGAGTGTATGATTCAATAAGTTTCTTATTGTTCGTTTCTTATTCAAGCAATAAAGAGTTGAGTGTTAAATAAAATTAGACTCTTTTGACTTGCGTTTGTAATGAACTCATGACTGATCTATTCAAGTTTAAAAGTTTCTTCAGGCTCTTCCATACATAGTCCTGCTTGTTATACTCTCATAACATCTTAAAGGACAAACCACGTGCTCCCTTTCACTGGCTTCATAAGGTTCATAACTCATTTGTTGGGCTTGGTATAACCTTTTATAACAAGCTACCCTCTTCTTTGCTGGATTTGCCTTTTAACGATTTTAAAGCTGAAGTAAAATCCAACCTTTGTTCATACTATTCTATCAATGACTACTTAAACAATAAGAATAGTTGGTCGCCCTGATTAACCTTTTGAACGCCAATCACTTGTATACAAGTTCGAGATTTTCGTGCCCTCAGCGCCACTACTTGATTAGAAGTAATAATAGTATAAAATAAATTTACGACTTTTACAAGACCTTTTATTTTGGTTTTATGGAAAATTGCCCTGTTATAAGCCATATTTTTAACTTTTTCACACATAATAAGTTCTTGTTTGTTTTATATTAAATAGAAACAAAAACGCCAGAAAATTTTTTCGTGCCCCCAACGCCAAATACTTGATATAAAGTAAGCCAGTGATGGGACACGATGAAGACATCGCTATATTTCATCTCGTCGAAACGATCATAAATACTATTATTGCAAGAAAATGACGTGAATAAATAATATTTTATAAATGTTGTAAACTATAAACTACGTTTTATTCACCTTAATCAAGAATAAATAGGTTTTCTAATCATTGTCGATAGTGAAACACCGTTTGAAAAACCCATCCCTACAAAGCGGCTAGTTTTCCGTGCCCACAACGCCACGAACTTGTATAGAAGTAAATCTGTGACGTCATAAGCGGACGGGTTTCAAGGTCATAGTGACTTTGTGTATTTTAGTGTAGTGCAATGTTTACATCTTGCGTTGGCGCACATGTTCTTACAAAAAATGAGTGACGGTGAATATGACGAATTATTGCGAGTTTTACAAGGTGTGGAGTCTGAATCAGAATTTGATATAATAAATGAAATAGTTCGTCGTCTTGACATTCCGTTAAGTCGTCAACTTCCGTTTCAGGAATGTACTTCCGTTTTCTATTAGTTTCTAAAAACAAGAAAAATCATTGCTAGTATTTTGCGACACCTATACCTACCATTATGGTTGTAAAAATACCGTATAATACCCTAGGTATTAAACAGGTTTTTTACCATAACTTACGGTATTATTGGTATTTTATGTATTTTATATTTTGATTAACTTTTTAAGATCCTGCGTTATTACGAAGAGTTGTAGTTTAATAAATAAAATATATTTGAAGTTTCGATTGTATTCTATATTTTAGAATGACTAATTCTAATATAATAATCTAATCTAATAGTCGTGTACACGACTATCAGATCAGCGTATTAGGTTTCTGCTTGAAGGCACCCAGAGCAGTACCGACAATCTAGATCATCATTATCATCATCATCGTCATCATCATCATCATCGTCATCGTGATCGTGATCGTGATCGTGATCGTGATCGTGAGCGTGATCGTCATCGTCATCGTGATCGTGATCGTCATCGTCATCGTGATCGTGATCGTCATCGTCATCGTGATTGTCATCGTCATCATGATCGTCATCGTCATCGTGATCGTGAGCGTGATCGTCATCGTCATCGTGATTGTCATCGTCATCGTGATCGTCATCGTCATCGTGATCGTGATCGTGATCGTGAGCGTGATCGTCATCGTGATCGTTATCGTGATTGTGATCGTGATCGTGAGCGTGAGCGTGATCGTCATCGTGATCGTGATCGTCATCGTGATCGTCATCTTCATCGTGATCGTCATCATCATCCTGATCGTCATCATCATCGTCATCGTGATCGTGATCGTCATCGTGATCGTCATCGTGATCGTGATCGTCATCGTCATCGTGAGTGTCATCGTCATCGTGATCGTGATCGTGAGCGTGATCGTCATCGTGATCGTGATCGTGATCGTCATCGTCATCGTGAGTGTCATCGTCATCGTGATCGTGATTGTGAGCGTGATCGTCATCGTGATCGTGATCGTGATCGTCATCGTGATCGTCATCGTCATCGTGATCGTCATCGTCATCGTCATCGTCATCTAGTGATGAGCAAAGCAAGACCAAGACCAAGACTGGGACAGTCTTTGTATTGGTCTTCGTGTTGCTTACTCAGTCTTGGTCTTGGTCTTGCTTGTTCGGTCTTGGTGTTGGTCTTGCTCAAATACTTCGAGTCTTGATCATGGTCTTGGTCTTGGATTTTGCTCATCACTACTTCTATCTCATTCTCTCGCACGTTAAATCCTATAGATGTGTGTTTATCTCTTTTTACCGTCGCTTTTTCGTTTCATTGATTTTCAAATCACAACGATGCTAAAGAAGTGTTCACTTCAAAATACCATTTCATGTTTTATATCTGTGCATTTCCACCGTATTTTCAGTATTTTAATTATTACTCAGATAATTTACTTAAAAAATACAAAAACAATCGATTTATACATAAAATACCGTGGCAAATGGTATAATACCGTATTATACGGTATTTTTCGTTTTATACGTTTCAATACAAACGGTATAATACAGCACTTACATCTCTACCTACCATTAACAAATAAAGATCTGTAACATCTGCGTAAAACAGTCACCCTCCATTTTAATTAAAAAAAAAAAAAAAAAACACGTAGAAAACCACGTATCTAGCTTCTATTGATTGTATTTGGTTCTATTTGTTGTAAGTAAACGAAATAAATTATGCATGAATCGGTTGAGGTTATGCACGTGTAACTCGACCACAGTGAATAGAAAACAGAAAAATACCATAGACATCGACATCTAGACATCCTTATATCAGAAAGGATTTTGACGTGCCTCGAGCGCCAACGACTTGATATGAAGTAGAAGGATTACATTTGGAGACAAATAGGGATGTACCTGCTAGAACACACGTCTAATAAATTTACAATTCTTTTCTTTTATTATGGCAAATATATATAGGTTTTCATATTGATTTTTTTAATGAAATAAAACAAAATCTGAAAATACGGTATCAGTTTATATTTAGCTTCGTAAATTGGTGAATAAACATTAATTTCGACTTATAATATTATTTGTCGATAGGACATTAATCCCATCCCTACGTTTTACTATAGATACGTTATACATTTGTAGCGTGGCGCTGGAGGACACATCGCGTATTATATAGATGGGCGTCGAAAAGGTTAACCTTCAAGCGGGCGCGCGGCCATTTGTAACGCCAGCGGTCGCGCGTAACCTAAAAGACCTATAGGATATTTCAGGGATTTAAAACACTAATTATTTAATATTTTTTGTATTTATCACATTAGCATTATGTTAGGACATAAACAAAATTATAAAATCAAAATCATATTCTAATTTTCTTTGGATTTGTAAGCAATTTGGTATCATAAATGTATCGAGGATCGATCGAATCGCGGTCGATTCGACGCCGCGCGACTGCTTGAAGGTTAACTCAAGACATGTTTATGTTCTTTTTCCAGAATTAGCTTACTGACAGGCTATATGAGTTCATATAATTGTTTTTTTTTTATTTGGCTATAAGTCAATTCAGTTTAATTTAATTTTAATTTTTTCATATATGCCATAAAATCTGATCATCATGATCATCTGCCTAGCCTTTTCCCAACTATGTTGGGGTCGGCTTCCAGTCTAACCGGATGCGGCTGAATACCAGTATTTTAGGTGGAGCGACTGCCTATCTGACCTCCACAACCCAGTTACTGGGTAATACGATAACCCTTGGTAAGACTGGTTGTTAGACTTTCGGGCTACTGACGACCCGTAACGACTGTCAAAGACAAAGATCCACGAATGACAGCCGGGACCAACGGCTTAACGTGCTTTCCGAGGCACGGAGGGGTCTTGGTATGTGAAGATGGTCACCCATCCACGAACCAACGGCGGCAAGCGTAGGTTAACCTGATCGATCGACCCGTGCGGCTGTTATTACTTAGCCACAAGCCCTTATGTATTGTATAAAACTATAATGCGAAAAAAAAATAGAAACTCACTTAAAAGTAGCCAAATCAATGGCAGTGCAGTCATGTGACGCGTTGAACCCGCCGCTGTGGTCTTCGTTCTCCTCGGGCGCCACGAACGAGTAGCCTGCGGTAAACAACTGTTGTTAAACTAATACTAACTAACTTCTGTCGCACCTTGCGCCGGATGCGGCCAAAAATAAAAATAGGTAAAAAAACTTTTTAAGTTAAACGGTTTTATGTTAAACATACATTGCAATGTTTAAGATAAATGTACTAAAAACCAAAAAATAATAAAATAGATACAGTCGTGGGAATTATAAACATATGCATAGACTAGACTAAAATAAAACCGTGGGGCACGTCAATTGTCTACAATCGTTGATTAAAATGTTTGTTTTGTAATGTTACACTATAATTAGGCAGTTGTTCAACCGACAACGATGGACGTGTGATAAGTAGGGCTAGAATGTGGAAACAAGCTAGCAAGCTCGATTATAAGCGAGTTTTAGGGTTTCATAGTGGTGAGCGAGTAGTACTTTTATCATATGTTTTGTCGATTAAAGACAAACTACGAGCAGTGAAACGACACCTCGCCAGCCAGCAGTGTGAATGTCCAACGATAAACTAGTTGAAACATCTCTTTTATTTACATGGAGTGTATAACTATTGGAATTTCCATGAGCAAGAAAATAGTAAGTAATTTCCTCACCGTCTGCGGGCCAACTGCCTATTTTAACGACGAATTAAACGATTCTTCTATCGCACATTAAGTCGATAATTTGTAGACAATTGACGTGCCCCACGGTTTTATTTTAGTCTAGTCTATGCATATGTTTATAATTCCCACGACTGTATCTATTTTATTATTTTTTGGTTTTTAGTACATTTATCTTAAACATTGCAATGTATGTTTAACATAAAACCGTTTAACTTAAAAAGTTTTTTTACCTATTTTTATTTTCTAGTTTTTAGTTTTTATTTCTTATCCACCCTAATGCCATACAGTTCTCGGCGCGTTTTAACCTTTCACCTTAACTTGGGTGGTGTACCGCTAACGACGTATCATTTTTAGCTACCCTAACGCCACACAGTCCTCAACACGATACAAAATCTTGACTTGGGTGGTGGATTCAGGCTGGATTAATCAGATACCTAAATTACAGATTCAATTTCTAAATTTAAATCTTATTATTATACGCCATTTGGTGGCTGCGCCCATCTTAAATATTGAGGTTGTATAGTGCACTGTATTCTTCTTGTCAAGCCCTTTTATTTGATACCCATATTGGTGGGATTGATAAAAAATTGTTATCAGCCATTTGGTAGCGGCGGCCATCTTAGATTTCAATTTTGCATAGTAAATTGTATTCTACTTGTTGAGACCTTTCATTTGATACCCATATTGATGGGATTGATAAAACCTACGTTATCCGCCATTTTGTAGCGGCCACCATCTTGGATTTAAATTTTTTATAGTATATTGTATTCTGCTTGTTGAGCCCTTTCATTTGATACCCATATTGATGGGATTAATTAAAAATTGTTATCAGCCATTTGGTAGCGGCAGCCATCTTAGATTTCAATTTTGCATAGTAAATTGTATTCTACTTGTTGAGACCTTTCATTTGATACCCATATTGATGGGATTGATAAAACCTACGTTATCCGCCATTTTGTAGCGGCCGCCAAATTTTTTATAGTATATTGTATTCTGCTTGTTGAGCCCTTTCATTTGATACCCATATTGATGGGATTAATAAAACATAAATTATCCGCCATTTTGTAGCGGCGGCCATCTTGAATTTATAATGATAATGAATAAACATAATTGTATCGTCACCAAAATCCAAAGTGTATACAAAATTTCAGATTAATCGGTTGACAGGAAGAGGGTGAAATTTGAATGACTAAATTTCACCCAAGAATAATAAATAAATAAAACAAACGGGGTGAGCTAAATAAAACCGTTTAACAATGTCGTTTATGGAGAAATGTCAACAAAATAAGCAGTAATGTGAGTGTATTTGTAAATTGTGACAAATAAACAACATTATTGGAGTGTTTAGGTGAAAGAGTGCATTTCTGCTAAGACCTTTTAACAAACGTGTTATATTGGAATTCACGCTGATACATTGTCATACCAATTGAGAACAAATGTCTAAAATATTTTAAACATATTGTCTTCCACAAAGATAGAAGAAGTTTGCCAAATTACTGAAGTTATTCTTCCTTGAGAGTTTGTAAACTATATTCTTTTGAATGTAGTTTGCAGATTACTAATGATGGTTATGTGTTAATTAAGATTCCGCACTCTAAACAATAGTTACTTGCTTTGTGTTCCTTTCCTACAGACAAACCGTGGAAACGGTTTTGTGGGGCATTAATTAATTATAATGCAATGTAATGCTTTGTAATAATAAATAAAATAAAATAATAAAAAAATAAGTTACCCTTTCATCACTTGCGGATAAATCGGTGAACTATTTTTCTGGCAAGCAATTTCATGCAATTTCATGCAATTTCTATTCTGTTTTTTAATTTACTTAGCTCAGCCCTGCTACCAACTTGCTAACTACAAAATACTTTGGTCACAGCATGAACTGTACTACAAAGATCTTTTGGCACCTGAATGACACTGAAAGGGTAATTGTTGGTAAATATTTATAGTAAACTAGCATCCGCCCGCAACTTCGTTTGCGTAGAAATCGGAATTCCCGCCGTTTAAATTCTATTACCCGTTTTTCCGTAGGAATGAAGCATTATCCCGCGGTATAAAGTAGCCTATGTTCATCAGGGATAATGTCGGCTTCTAATGGTAAAACAATTTTTCAAATCGGTCCAGTAGTTTCGGAGCCTATTCAATACAAGCAAACAATCAAATCTTTCCTCTTTATAATAGTAGTGTAGATATAGAGGTATGAGGAACAGGGCGTAAAGTTCACTCATCCTCCATAGAAAAGGGAGGATCCTCCGACAAGACGGGTGTCGTGTCTGGCGGGCAACTGCCCGATGATTCACGTCGGGCAGTTGTATACAAGGTGTAACTTAAATAACGCACAACCTCTTAAGGGGTCATTGTACTCATCATTATGAACAACTTTTACTATGGGACCAAAACCGAAATCACGAAAAAAAATCAGCTGTGTTCCCTACATTTTGACGAGTTTATGTGAACATAAATGTAGGGAACAGCTGATTTTTTTTTGCGATTTCAGGTTTAGTCCCATAGTAAAAGTTGTTCATAATTATGAGTGCAATGACCCCTTAAGATGTTGTGCGATATTTAAGTTACACGTTGTATATGCTAGTTACGCGGTAAACTCTGCTTCCGACATGCAGAATTGTGCGTGACGTCAGAATGACTCGTAGATCTCATGTGGCGTTGTAGATGCCGCTACAGTAAACATTTGTAAAATTGTCACAAAAATTGTATCAACCAAAACAAGACAGCGGCGGTAGTTCTGATGTTGGCCACGAGCCAAAATAAACTTGTACCGTTGTATGTTTGTTTAATTCGTGCCGAGACGAGAAGTAGAGGACTAACCAACAAAGGGCAGTTGTCCCGCGAAGGGCGGGCGGGTCCGGAAGGGCGCGGCGCTGGGCGGCTGCGGGCCGCGCGCCGGCACGCTGAAGTACGACGCGTCCTCCGCGCCGCGCACGCACGGCACCCAGGGAGGAGCCTGCCAAGGAAACACACGCGTCAGTACTGAATACTAATAGAACTTTTATCAAAAAAAAATATAGCATGCAACTTGCATTCAAAATATACTCTTTGTGACCCAACACGGTTAGCAAATCCTTCGCATCAAAGCACATTGTGCCATTAAAATAGCTTTGTCACAGCAATTAAAATATTTAACAATATTCCAAAAGAAATAAGGGTACTCCTCTTTAATACTTAAATCCAAACTACATAAATGGCTTATTGGTAATTGTTTTTATAGTGTGAATGAATGTATTGATAAACAAGTAACAGATAAATATGGTTACTGATTTACATTATATTACCTACTTTTTGTAAGTACCAATTATTGTTAAGAAATTCACGAAAGTTATTAGACATGTTGACTACTAGAATCTCCTCATCATGTAATAAAATTGCAGATGGACTATAAAATAAGTACTTTAATCCACCACTGTATCGACGATATACTGATATCGCGACGAGCAAATTCGCGAACTTTAAATCCGCGATCTTATAATCCCCGTGCGTATCACCCTCTACGGTCAGTCATCGCGTTTGAAGTTGACAAAAAGGCCGTCGTCACACGTTTGCATTTTAGTTCCCGAAAATCGTACTTTTCGTTGGATATCTGTACCTGGTCTCGTATGTTGTGCGCGGGCACGTGCACGAGCGCGGCGTGCTGCAGCGTGTCGAGGTAGGAGTAGCGCTTGCTGGGCAGCACGCGCAGCAGTCCCGCCACCAGGAGGCGCCACTCGCGAGACGGGCCCGCACCGGGCTCCTCCCATGGGAGTTGTGGTGTGGACTCACGTTCGTAACTACACGAGATAAATAGTTAAACAAAGTGAATTAGGGGTGCTACACACACATACATGTCCGGGTTGGCACATTTAATTAGGCAGTATTTGTTGAACAACAAAGCCGACCCGAAGCTACCCTATGTAGCGTACGAAGCGAAACTACCCTCGTTTAAACATGCTCGCCTCGGCTCGGCACAATTCGAGTTAAACCGGGCAAGCTTTTTCCCAAACATATATTTTTCTACCGTATTTCATTCGATTTTGCTACCGTGCTGTGCCGAATCACGTGTGATGTGAACCTAATTTCGACTGCCGCAACAAACACTATCGAAACTGCAAATCACGCAGTTCAAAGGAGAGGAATTCAAAGTTGTAATTCGATGCAAAATATCAGATCAAAATAGATAGAAATAGAATATAATATACTTCAGTAAAGTTATATATTATATAATTTTACTGAAGTTAATAATACAAAATATTTTGCATCGAATTACAACTTTGAATTGCTCTCCTTTGAAGTACGTGATTTGCAGTTTCGATAGTGTTTGTTGCGGCAGTTGATTTAAGTAAAACTGTAACCTATGATGTAATAAAAGGAACCAACTACAACAAAGAAATAAAGATGGAAAAGTAAAAAAGGATAACTCAGAAAATAGGTCACCAAAATACGATGCTGATTAACCCTTCGTTTCCACGTGGATCCACGCGAGACACAATGGCTTTTTAATTGTTTCACAATCATCACAATAAAATCTCCTTATGTCATCAGAATATTTTATTTTTTTCTTTCTTACCTTTGTATGTTACTGAGTATTTGAGCGATAGAGTCTTCCTCTCCCGAAGAGAACGGCCGGCGCAGCGTCACCAGTTCGAACGCGATCACACCGAGCGACCAGTAGTCACACGACGACTGCACACATGTAACGAAATATTATATAAATATGACGTGCCTTGTATTCAAGTATATCTATTGGAAAATGCAAACTACGCTACTTTATAAGAAATAAGAATCAACTGCCATTTTAAAATTCTCTAAATACTTGTGTTAGTGCCATTGTTTATCCAGATTCAAGTGAAGTGAACATTAAAACAACCAGTGTTAATTAATAGTAACCTATCATACAAACAAGTGTTATAATGTTGTACTAAATTTCATTATGCAACTCCTTTGCTTTTTCGATCCATTCCTTACTCATCAAACAGCCACATTCTCACTACTCAATTCGTAGTATCTTTATGAATTACAAAAAAAAAAAGAAGATTTTCATGCACACGCGTTTCACTACCACAGCACCGTACTTAAAAAAAAACATATATATTTTTTATTTACATCGTATCCCGCCATTTTTGTTCGATATCCGAAATTGAATACATAGTTTGTTTGTATTAGATACCCAGCAATTAAAGTTTCCATGAATTTATATAAGAGTTTTTACAACATGGTACAACACCATATGGTTTCAGAACCTTTTATAGAGGATTCATATCATGGGTGTAGATAAAGTTTTGTATGCAACTGTACTTACATAATTAGGTATTAAAACACTCGTGTGATAAACCAACATTCGTGTTATAATACCTCTTATTATACAACAGTTGCATAAATAACCAATTCCAGTCTGAACTGTGACCAAATCATTTAGTTACTTTACCATGCTTTCTTTTTGTCAATGTTTACAAAACATTTGCTTGTTATTGCTATCCAACACTATCATGCTAAGTTATAGACATTGCAATCCTTGCTATTGGCCACTACATTCTACACTGGCCAATACATTCTTCTAAACTACATATTTAAGTACAGTCTAATACCAGAGATTCTGCATGTGGTTTTCAAATCTTAATTTAGAAAAAAAAAACATTATTAGAAAATTATTTACTATTCAAATCATGAGTAAGTTTGCGCCATAAATCACTAAATAAAATTAGCACTACACATATTTAAAACAACATTCTTTGTCAACTGCAAACTATTGAGATAAATAGAATGATGTTTTAAATTCGTTACTGAATTTAGTGATCTGCGATGCAAGTCACTACATTTAATAGTTTGTGTTGCAAATGGGTCTGAATTTCTTTAGGTAGGTTCAACAGCTCAACATGCAGAATCAGTTCCGTTATGTAAGTATAAGCACATGCATGTGAGCCGACGCACAATGGCAGTGGTAACGATTCTGCCGCAGTACTGTTGACACACAGTGTGCGCGGCGCAGTCGGCAGCCGCCAGCAGCTCGGGCGCCATGTAGTCGGCCGTCGCCGCCGCCACGCCCGCGCACCCGCCCTCGGACAGGCGCGCCGACGAGCCGAAGTCGCCGAGCTTCACGTGGCCGCATCTATACGGAAAACGGTGTTTTACCAACTTTACATAGGTTTACTAGACATTTCTAAAGAGAGCCCAAAAGTTTGCTGAATCTGTCTATTGCACAAATAGTGCACACTTTGATTATTGTTTATCACTTTGCTTCTTGATAATGAGTTAAAAAAATGATAATATTAACTGTTAGATTAAAAGAACAAAGCTTTCTTAAAAAAAAAACTTTTTTGTTTGAATGTTATGTACAGACGCCAGCACATCAATCTACCCGAAACTGTCAAATTTTCCCAATCAACTTTGTTGAAAATCTATTAAAGAAATTTGACAGATTGTAGTAGCTTGATGTGCTGGCGTTTGTACAGACGCCAGCACATCAAGCTACCCGAAACTGTCAGATTTTCCCAATCAATTTTGAACCTTATGACTTAGCGAAAAAGTTGAAAATGTATTAAAGAAATCTGACAGATTGTAGTAGCTTGATGTGCTGGCGTTTGTACAGACGCCAGCACATCAAGCTACCCGAAACTGTCAGATTTTCCCAATCAATTTTGAACCTTATGACTTAGCGAAAAAGTTGAAAATGTATTAAAGAAATCTGACAGATTGTAGTAGCTTGATGTGCTGGCGTCAGTACATCTATCCTTAAGTGTAAAAATTAGAACTGTTGGTGAACTTCTTAAATAACTAAATAAAAAAAGCAAATTAATAAAAAGCTTGTGAAAGTGAGTAAGAAGGCATTGACCTTCTTACTCACAGAGAGAGAAGTAGGATGTAGTAAGATGAGGCCAATGCCTCTCTCTCTCTCTTCACAAAAATTACGTAGACTGACCTATCCAGCAGTATATTGTGCGGCTTAACATCTCTATGCACGTATCCCATGCCGTGCAGCGCCTTGAGCGCGTGCGCCACCTCGGCCACATAGAAGGCGGCGTCTCTCTCGGGTAGCGGGTGCGCGCGCCGAGCGAGGAGACCCGACAGGTCGCCGCCGCAACACAGCTCCATTACTAGGTAGAGGTTGTTGCTATCCTAGTAAGTTAAAACAAATATGCAATAGGTAAAATGTTAAATTATATCTATTTCTGTGAGGGCTGATTTTTCCAATGCCAGATAATTTTAGCGGAGGAATATTTTTTTCGAATTTTTGACAGTTCTTTCAATACAAAAACTGCTAAGACGTCTTTATTCCACGAATAAAAATTATCTGTCGATTGAAAAATCAACCCTTAATTAGTTTAAAAAGCAATGACACATCAAAAATAAATTATGTAATAAAACTAGATAGTAATGTATTTTGTAGCACCTTTAACTGTCTTTTTATAGCCAAATTAGTTTAACACGTTCACGCTGGGGCCGATTTTCATTTGTTTTGCTATGAGGCGGCGCCGCCCGATAGGACAGCTTAGTGCGGGTCACCGGTGGGCCGCGCCGCCCGATGAGACAGTTTAGTGCGGGCCACAGGTGACCCGCGCCGGCGTGAACGTGTTAATATACAGAGGAGAGAAACTGTTTGTTACTGCTACTGCTGTTATTATATTTTTACTTTTTATGTATGATCTTCTGCTTATCTAAGTACCCATTCCCATAACAATTATTGTTTTTGTGGCATTGTCACTCATCCTCCATAGAAAAGGGAGCATCCTCCAACCAAATAGGTGTTGTGTCTGGCGGGCAACTGCCCGATGATTCATGTTGAGCCGTTGGATATATATGCTAGTTGCGCGGTAAACTCTGCTTGCGAGATGCAGGATTTTGCGTGTCAGAATGACGCGTTGTTTGCGTGCGGCGTTGTAGATACCGCAACATTTTAATCTTGAGTAGCAACTTAATGTGAATCTTACTTGGAAAGCATACTGCAGCTTTGGTAGCCATGGTCCAGTGGCTGTGGCGAGGACGTCTCGCTCATCGTCAGCGCGTTTGCGTGCTTGCTCCTTGCGCAATGTCTTCAATGCATACACATCGCCTGTTTGCTTCTCTCGCACCATCTAAGATTATGTAAAATAAACAAAAGTACAAGCAAATTAGTTTAGGGATTCTAAATAGTAGAATCCCTAAACTAATTTGGATATATATTAGGGATTCTAAATTAGTTTAGGGATTCTACATAGTATACTGAGCTGTGTGTTCTACAATAATCAATCAGAAATATGCAATGTGAAACAACATAGTTTCAAGGTGTTTTTTTGTTCTTGTTTTGTATTTTATTGATAAATCATAATTTTATACTTTTTAGTTATCTTTATTTAGTGGTAGTAGTTTAACTAAATAATAACAGCCGCACAGGTCGATCGATCAGGTTAAGCTACGCCTGACGCGGTTGGTCTGTGGATGGGTGACCATCTTTACATACCGAGACCCCTCCGTGCCTCAGAAAGCATGTTAAGCCGTTGGTCCTGGCTGTCATTCGTAGATCTTTGACAGTCGTTATGGGTAGTCAGAAGCCCGAAAGTCAGACAACCAGTCTTACCTAGGGGTATTGTATTACCCAGTAACTGGGTTGTGAAGGTCAGATAGGCAGTCACTCCATGTAAAATACTGGTATTCAGCTGCGTCCGGTTAGACTGGAAGCCGACCCTAACATAGTTGGGAAAAGGCTAGGCAGATGATGAGTAGTTTGTAATTTAACTATTACATTCAAATCTGCGACACATCCCTATCATAACAAAGAACAGAATAAAATAATAAGTGAACATACATGAACTTCACCGAAATGTCCCCTTCCAATTGTTTGCAGCATCTCAAAGTCAGAGATACATACTCTAGTCCGACGCAGCTCTGCCAGCGTGCTGCGATCTACAAATTAAAAAAAAATACATATTGATATTTCTGTCAGTAGGTTTGTACAAAAATACAAGTCAAAAAAAATTTTTTTTTGAATTTGGTGTTTCCTATATTGCTATTTTCTAAGAAGAAACACTGGAACAAACTCAGATTTAAGTCTCTTTTATGTCCAAAAATTGTATTGATCAGATCAGGTGAGGACTATGCACATAAGCATCTAAGATGGTCTTTTGAGGAAAGAGTCTCAGAATAATAGAACTGAAATCTGTGTGATTTTAATTATATTATAACAAGTAAACTTATTGGTATCCACAAGAAGTATATTATAAGTTATAGACATAGTTATACCACAGCTACATAAGGCAGCTGTCTTATGTCTTTGTTTTTTGATGTCTTGCAAGTTACCAACTCAAAAACAGCTGTTTGCTAAAACCACATTTTTTGCCAATCTGGCTATGTAATAGTAATTTTCAGTGCCTGGGAAGCTTCTTACTTTTTCCTTCAGAGCTTTTAATCAGTATCTGGGGGGTACCAAAGTACGTATAAGACAAATAAAACTTACACTTGTCCAAGAAAGCTTTGACAAAGTCATCGCTCTTCTTAACTGGGTCATCGTTACATTCATCGTAGAGAACTGTAAGAGCATCCAGCAGGGCTTCGCGGTCGACTGTCTTTCTGCTGAACCTTGTTGTCCCACCTGTCACTTTCCCCAATATCAGACGATTTAACCGCGTGATGCGAACAGCGATTGCCTCCTTCGATGGCTCCATTTTAGATTAATCTATCACATAAACCAAAGTTCACTTATGTACGAGCATAATTTGTTTATTTATTTAATTCCATAAATTAATCAATAGCAATAATGCATTGAGCCCAGTAATTTCGTCGTTATTATTTGAAAATTGAATTTGTCGACCTTCAGGCTACTTCAATGAAAATGACATACCTTTTGGTGTTGCCATTATTTAGATATGCCAAAAATGTATAAAAGCGCCATCTATTGTCGAATAGACTTAATACGAGACAATTTGATTTTCTGATTTACTTGATAACATTGACTTTTTATTTTACCGCATTTCTACTATTTGCCACTAGATGGCGACAAAACAGCAACTGGTGTCAAAGAGTGAAAATAAGAATCTTTGTATGCCATAGACGGATAAAAATAGTTGTTCAAAACAAATAAAAAACAAAAGCGATGTAAAATATTATGGCTAAACTCAGAATAGATTAGTAATTAGCAGCATAGTTTCAGCATGCGATCAATGGTTACTCGTAAAAAAAATGTATGTACTTTGTAGGTGTTGGCGCCTAGGCATGATGCGTTTATATACTATCTCTGTGCCAAATTTGATCCCAATCCTATAAGTAGCATAACAGGTACTAATTATTGAAATAGTATCGTGATTCCATGTCCTTTTTGTTAGGTTACTGCTCAGAAGTTGTGTCTCGAACACAAGACGTTTTGTGTACCTACTCATAGACCCATTGATGCCCTATGTGATGGCCCACGCCTGTGGGCCCCCCATATCCACTAGTCGCTTAGTATTTTTTCTAAAAAATCGACGAGCCATTTGTAAATGAAAAAAAAACGCGTTTACGCGTGGTGCCCTTCTAAGCATTACAAAAAATGTTACTTCTGCCAAACTGTAAAGCACTTTGTTGGCAGAAACAAAAAAGAAGAATACTGGCGCACGTCTCTAGAGTGACTTCTGGGTCTTGTAATACCTTGCTGTCAAATCGCCTTGCCTCTATTATGTGCTAACAAATATTCTTTGGTGCTGTTTATGGTGCCCCCGAGACGTGATGCCCTAAGCAATTGCTTAATTTGCTTATGGGCTAATCCGGAAAAGTATCCTATGTCCTATGTGTGTGTGTGTGTGTGTGTGTCCTAGGTGTGTGTGTCTACTAACGTGCCAAATTTCATCCAAATCTGTTCAGCCGTTTTAGCGCGAAAGCGTAACAAACAAACTCACTTTCGCATTTGTAATATTATAATAAATAATTTAATATTATTATATGCGAAATAGTTATTATATCGAGCTAAAGCTACCTACCCCATCAAAGTTAATCAACTTAATTTGCTAACAAGCCGTCAAACTCAAGTTAACTGCTGTCAATGGCTGCCTGAAACTGAATAAGTTCAGAAGTTTTACATCGTAATTCAAGTATAGTCCTTTTCTTCTCAGATCAAAATTTTGTCGTATGATTTAGCTACGAGTACGTGCCAGTATCACGAAAATTGATGAATAAATAAATCAATGATTGTATTTCTCTTCTAACTGCCGAATGCCTATAGTAACTAACTACCTACTTACCTAATAGGTTCAAAATTCCCTTTTTCTTTAGGTGATGGATGACATTTCTTGCAATGCCCTCAAGAAAGTTTGTGACTATGAAAACATGTCGTACAGATCAACAGTTACCTATGTGTACTTAATAGGTAATGTAACATACATAGGTAAGATAGGTACAGACACCAGCACATCAAGCTACTACAATCTGTCTTATTTCTTTAATAGATTTTTAACTTCATCGCCAAAATATGAGGTTCAAAGTTGATTGGGAAAATCTTACAGTTTAGCTTGATGTGCTGGCGTCTGTACTTTAGAAGGTAGGTCCTAGGTCTAAAAGTTAAAACATGTTTGCCTTCATTCTTACGTACTTCGATAAATATCTTCATAGGCACCTATGTGTACCTCCACACCTACTTTCGACGTAGGTCATGTTACCTTTTGCATACGTTTTGCAATACCAATATTATTATCCGATGTTATGGTACTCGTATGAAACGGCATGCTCTATCGGTTCGGAGCATTTGTCTAAAATCAACGATTACGATATCGATGGGATTTGTTTTAAGTTTGTAACATTGCATCACTGCAAACAGTCACGCACGTCTTCTTTTATAAGTAGGTACCTAATGTTATTGAAAAGTACTTGACGTAAACAATGACGGTCATCATTATCTCATTACAGTGCGTCACTGGGTGATGCCCGTCTCATTCAGCTTCCATAGTGAGATCTCGAGGATTCCAATGAAAGGTTTTGTTAAGGTTGTTAACTAAATAAAATGGTCTAAAATGCTTCAAACCGGGTGGGATCGAACTCACGACTTGTTGGTTAGCCAGTATAGCCGCTTCAATTAAATATTTTATTCAGTTTTAAATGGAAAACTGAAGAAAAAAAAAACTTTTTTTTTCAGCACAGCAGGAAAGAATATTTGTTGGTTTACAATTTGAACCCATTCCCGTAGCAAAGCAACCTGCAAACAGGGCTTGGTAGACAAAAAAACGGGCAACAACGGGGCGGGCAACAACGGGGCGGGTAACAACGGGGCGGGCAAAAACGGGCATGTGGCCTTGGTGTGATACTGGTACCAGAGAAGTACCTGCCTGTACTATTGGTACCGGTTCCAAAAGTAGTACCGATACCAAAAGTGGTGCCAAACAAATTAGAAAAATAACTTCAAATTTGCCAATCGTATGAGATTCCGCGTACAGATATGAGATTTGTGGCACGCGCCGGGTACCTAAATTTGGTACCATTACTTGTAGGTAGAGTACCGGTATCCAGGTACCGAAATGGCAAGAACCGCTAAGTATCGGTACAGAAGTTGCAGAACCTGTACCCACCAACCACTCAACCACTTTTGGTACCGGTTCCAAACCCTGTCTGCAGGGTCTATCATCCAAAAGTACCTACCTAGTAAAGCAAGCACAAGACCTCAAATCAGAAAACTTCTACGGAGATATCAGACACGTGAATCAATCCAAGGATTTCGCGAAGGAGTCAAGACTCCTTCGCGAAATACTTTGGCTAGTTAGCTTATGTGGGCTTGTATCTAAATATTTAACAAAGTATTTAGTTTTCTTCTTGTTTTATAAGTAGTAACACCTTTACGCAATTTCATACCGTCGTAAACGAGGCACACACGTGCAGTTTCTGCTTACCCATCACATTACGATGCTCTTGACTTTATAATGACACATATTGGGGCCAATATAAACAAATACTGCATAAAATATCACGTACTGATCGTTTGAAACAAAATAATCAAGATTCAATATAAAGTAAAGAGCTTGATTTGACGCTACTTCACGTTTCTTGGTTACAAAAAAGTATATAGTAGACAGTTTTATTTTAGCAATAAGGTATCAAATATTTTGAGCATGATGTTAATTAATTGATGTGATGTTGAGCATGATGTTAATTAATTGATGTGATGTTATATTTCTACGTGGTTGGTACCCGATGATGTATAGTTCACTGGTGTCCGTTGTCACCAACCGTTGAGCACTCCTCTCGTCCTTACGTTTTCTAATCGTCGACGTCGTGTAGTTTATATAAGGTGGTGAGTGCTATGCGGCCGCAGTTTTGTCCTTACTCAGCTGAGGTGCGCAATCCTAGCGGGCGGAATTAGAGCATCCAGTCAGCGTTAGCTCGCAGCTAGTATTATAAAGTATAAATACGTGTATCAGTGTAGTGCGATGGCGGTTCTGCAAGGCCCGTCGCTGAAGCAGGCGGATCTGATCTCGCAGGAGGTGGGCGAGGGTCCCGGGGACATCGAGCGAGGCGTGCGGGATCTGCGAAGCATGCTCGCGGCGTCGCCCTACCTGCCGGCGCCTGAAATCGTGGGTAAGTGCATGGACACTGACATTTTTTTTACAAATCAAACAACCGACTTCCAAGAAACACTCAAAGTGAAAATTAACTGAAAAGTCGGTGTCTTTGGTTTTGTATTTTTGTTTAACTTTTGCCACCTTCCCAACCAAATCGTCCCAGAAATCACGGAGAAATTTTAAAAAAGTACTCGCTGAATGCGTATGGCTAAAGTCGGTTAAAAAAGACTGCAGCTAAGTTCTGATAAATTATGTGTAATAGAAAACACTTGTATAAGATTCGTTGCAGGGATTTAAATAAATAAAAGAAATAAATAAATTCTACCTATACATATATTATTTTTATAACATTCTGTCAGTCACTGAACTTACAAAACAAAATAGGTAAGTAATCGAATCCATCCATAAAACCTATCTATATAGGTGCTAATATCGTGTTACTGTTATCGTTGGTCTAGTGTCTAGTGTTCGCAAGCGCTACTGCTGGGCATTATAGGTCCTGGGTTCGATTCCCAGGTCGGACAGTGTCATAATGGGGTTTTTCCATCAGGAATTTCTTACAAGGGGAGAGCACGACCTTCGGGAAACGGATTCGCTTCATTTTTTGTATATTGATAGTATACCATGTGGGTATACCATCAGCAAAATAGTACCACGCAACGCTCAGAAATAACTGAGAAAATCGCGCTTAAAGTTTACCTAGAACTTTATGAATAAGTTACATTAAACTCCGGTCGAGCGTTCCGTGGCGTAAGTGGCAACGCTCGTGATCTCGCTCGCTCGAGTTCGAGTCCACATTATTGTTTTTTTTTTATTATAAAAATGAATAAATCACGAAATTATTATTTTTTTATTATTATAGAGAAAAAATTAAATAATATTTGGAATAAATAAATAAATAGAGAAAAATTTATTTTTCATTTTTTAATTGTAAAATTTATTCTATTTATAAAAAAAATCATTTTATTATTAAATATCGGTGCCACTTACGCCATGGAACGCTCGACCGGAGTTAAATGTAACTAATTCATAAAGTGCTAGGTAAACTTTAAGCGCGATTTTCTCAGTTATTTCTGAGCGTTGCGTGTTACTATTTTGCTGATGGTATACCCACATGGTATACTATCAGTATCACTATACAAAAAATGAAGCGAATCCGTTTCCCAAAGGTCGTGCCCTTCCCTTGTTAGTAGCAGCTCGGGGTGTGGATTTGTGCCCGGTTTATACCAATAGGCTCACCCCCTATTACATGGGACTTGAACACTGGCGAAAAGTGGTGCATAGATAAGTATGTTTTATGTATAAGCATCAAGCTACTTTAACCTGTCAGATTTCTTTAATAGATTTCAACATTATCGCTAACACGACGTTTTGACAGTTTCGGGTAGCTTGATTAGTGGGTGGGCTTTCGGTCCCGGTCCCGAATTAGAATCCGGAATCCACGATCCCGGTCCCGAAAGCCCACCCACTCATCAAGCTACCTGAAACTGTCAAATTTTCACAATCAACCTTGAACCTTATACTTTAGCAATACAGTTGAAATCTATTAAAGAAATTTGACAGGCTTGATGTGCTGGCGTCTGTACAAGTATATAAAAAGGGGAGGGTAAGAATCATAGGGCATCAAAAAAATCGTCCGCATCACTGTCAACAGGAAAAGTGTTACGTATAATAGGCTTGATATAATACTAATAACTTAAAATATTTTAGTATTCATGACTTTAGGAATCTGGGTTGACTGGACTGGTATACTTATCATAAAACAACGTATTAAAACTTTGAACTGAAAAAAAGTGATATAAGTTGAAGGTGAATTCATTATTATTCGAGATATATTTAGTCCGAAACTCGAAAATGATGGCCGGTCTAGTATGCAGACATAATAAAATAGCGAGGTATTTTTTTTTATTTTGGTAGCATCTAACAAATTAACGTTTTATAGGACTTGAATAAAAGGTTGTATATCTTTATATCTATCTATCTCAACTCAGATAGAGCAAGCTTTTATGATTTTGTAACACTTTTGACACCAAAAACGATCGAAGCCATCCAGGACCATCGTCGCGCTCTTTTAACACGCTTTTATTAGTTTCACCTGTATGTTTGTTTGTATGTAACTGACTTGGGCTCGATTTTGTTCCACTTTAAGCGATCAGATTTACTTTAAACGTTGTAGACTTATAAACTACCGACGACAATACAATATTTTGATAAAAAAAAGTTGAAAAAAAAATAGTTAAAAAAAAATGGTTTTAAAAAACTAAAAAAACACGCTTTAATAGCAAATCGAACTAAAATCAGAAAATAGCTGTTAATTTAAAATTCTAAAATAAAAATAAAGTTATAAAAAGAAAATTAAATTCATTGTAAAAAAGCGTAGGGTGCTCGATATTGATTGTTGTAAATATATAATTAGTAGTTATTTGTAAACGTAGAGTTAGTATAGAAATATGATAAAAAGCACCCCACGCTTTTTTAAAATGAAATTAATTTCGGCGGAATGCAGCCTTAGTGTTTTACGCAATTACCCCGCTGATTTAATTAGTTAGTTAGTTTTTCAGTGTGCCTTTTTCTGTCAGACGGACTCATTATTGAAATGAAAAACAAAAAAAACTTACTACTTAGTACGTTAAAAAAAGGCACCTAGAACTACTTGGGTACTGCTAGACATTCGTGCATCTCAGCAGTATTGCAAAAGGTATGTATGTAATTTTAGTCTTGCGACAAGGGCATCATTTCGCGAGAAAGGCGTGTCCGCTGTCCGTCTGGTGAGGGCAGTATCCTGTCCAAGGTACGTAGGTACTAACGTACTAACGTACCTACTATTAAAAACTGTAGGATTAAGTACTGTGTTGTGCTGTTGCTATAAGAGAACATTGCAGTGCAGGCCTGGGTATTGGTATGTAGGCTGATTCCGTTTTTGGAACGAAGTTCTTCAACGCGGCTTGTGATAGGAGTAAACTGGTACCGTCGCGTAACGAATAAGCGTTATGTATGCCCTCTCCATGCGACTCTCTCTCTCTCCCTCTCTTAATAGAGACAGTTTTCATGGTTTTTGAGGGTACTTAAGCCGATGTTAAGGTCAAAATAAAAATTCAAGATGGGAGCTGCGTGGAATTTTCGAGCTCGCTTTGACATCTTCTATTTCGTCTGATGCTCCAGCTTTTCTGCTGTCGACAAAGTATCTCCTATTTTTGTGTCAACACTCAAAAGAAAACCGTAAAGTTTTGAGGGAGCGTGCTAAATATTTCGACGTTCATTCATAGACCCCCGTCCATGAATGAACGTTTAGTTTTGCCGCCGCGGACCCCCAACCGCCTTAGTCCACCACTGGGTATACTTACCTGTACCTAAAAGTAATTATGTAGGTACCCACAGAAGGATGTACCTACCTAACAGATTTTTGAGAAAAATACTTTTTTGCACTTGTTCTTCATACACGGAGAGAAAATTCTTTGAAAAATTACTGTGCTTGTCACTGTAAAGTGAGTGCAAGTGACATATACAAAAAAATTTCTGAGTGAGATTAGGAAAAATTCACTATAAATTTATCCAATTAATTTTACTGTACAGCATAAGAGTTTTTACTGTGGTAATTTTTCCATTACCACTAAATGCACTCAGATTATGAGACAGCACAGTAATTTTTCTAAGATTTTTCTCTCCGTGTACTTTTCTTGTTTACTTAGGCACCTCAGAAAAATGAATACAAAGTTAAATAACATTTTATGACGTACTTAGGTACTTATTATTATTAGCATAGGTCTCAGTGCAACAGGCGGAACGACGTTACTGATATACTGTAGGTATACTTAGCTAATGTAAATGCGTATGCATGCAAATATGCAAAATAGGTACCGTCCGCAACGAAAATCGATTAACAGTTTACCAATAAAATTTTAACTACTTTTAATTTCTTGCAATTAAATAAAATATGAAAAAAATGTCTAGAATTTGAAAAATGATTATTTATTGTTAAAAATGAAAAAAAAAATTGATATTGGGTAATATTAAAGATTTATTATATCAAACTGAAAAACTTTGTTAACACTGAAGACACAATAGTTAAATAATCGACGTGCCGGTCGATTCTGTAATATCGTGATCATACTCAAATCTCTAATAAACAAGATTTGCGGTCAGTAACTGCAAATTTTGGTATGCGCATGCATCTGATTCCATTCTCCTTGAGTTTCGCACCGGTATGGCAGAAATGTTGGTGCAATTACAAGATAAAACCACTTGCAGTTCTGCAATTTCAGTTCTGTGGCTAGATTCAGCAAGTGCTTACGCTACATTCCTGCACCACAGAATTAAGAATTCGGTAATAAAATTGACTTGTCTAGCTCCTAGTTTTGCCATCACACCTAAACAGCCGGTCGATTCTGTAAAAATCTCACCGTGAAAACTTGCGTGGAGTGAGCTGTCAGCGTCATCCCACTGATACTAGGGATTGACCAAGCAAACATTTACAATTTACAATCATAATCGAGATTTTAATAATATTTTTTTATGCTAATTCCACTGATCATTTTATATAATTTCAAAGCTAGTATTTTAATATCAGGGGTATCGTATTACCCAGTAACTGGGTTGTGGAGGTCAGATAGGCAGTCGCTCCATGTAAAATACTGGTATTCAGCTGCATCCGGTTAGACTGGAAGCCGACCCCACGGAATAGATATTTATCTGTTCCGTGGCCGACCCCAACATATTGTAGTTGGGAAAAAACTAGGCAAATGATGAATTGACACAAAATGAAAATTGCTCATCTTTTTATGTATTTTGTGTGCATAAAGTAGGCGACCTCATCGCTGACTGTACCTACATTATTACTTTACTTGGCATCTGTAATGTAATAAAATAAAATTAATAAACACATAATGTTATATCACAATAAACACTTATGTTTCAAATTAATATTATTTCAAGTTAAATAAATATCAACTTTATTGTAATTGATATTAAGTTTATTTCAGAGTGAGTAGCACTATTGAAAAAGTTATAAATAAAGTGGTAGCGTAAACTGAACTTTATTGTGTAGATAGAGGGTTTAAAGTTATTTTTCAATAAACTCTTAATTGTTTACAAATAAATCGCGAATGCAGATTAGGTAAAACTAGATGGGACTAGATGGCGTTGTGTGAAAGTTCTGGAATATTATTATTATTATTTTATTTTATACATATCTCGGGACCATGAGGTCCCGGTCCTTTGAAAGGCGTACGAGGGGCCGAAGCCAACTCGCAGAGGCCCCTTAGGAGATTGTAATGAAATGCGGCACCATCCGGCGATTATCCCTGTATGCACTATGCAAGTCTACCCAAGGACAACCCCCGGTTGGTGTAGAACTATTGCAGGATATGGAAAATTAAAAAGTTCGATTATGGGTTTGGGTGGCTAAAGTGGGTTGGTTACCAAGAACTATGGAAGAACTATGGCCCCTGCCTGATCAATGTTTTACACAGACAAAAATGACAGGGGGTGACTTGCACACTCAATAATGGGCCCCCGTAAAACTGTCGCTAGCACATAGTGACGTAGCGACAAGGGGGCAACATGTCCTGAGGTGCTTGAGGAGTGGAGAGGTATTCCACGGCTTTCAGAACAATCCCAGAGCCCGGAAGATGTTCAAGATCCCTACGAGCACTTACTGGAATACTTCCTTCCCCGAGCCCGTTTGCTCTTGCGAATCTCCACTCAAACCGGCCAATAAAGGCAAGAAAGAGTTGGGAGCTCTGTTCCTCGTCAGCATTCACTCCAGCCGGCCAATTAAGGCAAGCCAGAGGTGAGGAATAAGACTACTCCCGGGAGATAGGGTCCGTGGGGTCGCTACTGCCCAACAGCTCGCCACATGCTGCCCTGCGGATTTCTGTATCTCTCTTGGTCTGGCTCCTCACCCTAGACTAGTTTCGGCAAGGTAAACTCTTCAGGCACAGGCCTAGAGTTTGGAGCGCGCAAGCCCCACCACGACGTCAACGTAGAGATACGGCGGTGGGGTTATTATTATTATTATTATTAAAACAATATTCATTTGTACACATCTACATCGCCTGTATTTACTTTTTGTTTTTTTTTTTTTTTTTTTCTTGTGGAAATCCTCATGGATGTCCACCACCCTGGGGTGGGTGGAGGGGTCTGTCAGACTCGTACTGACTAAAACCACACGGTGTTCTACTGCTACCTTTAGCCGGGGTGCCGGAGTGCTTGCGCATTTCGTCACGCTCCCCCGGTCAGGTGTTGGCCCGCATGAATCCATGCGGACCCCGTCACCCTCAGCGGCCGCCAGGGGGGTGAAACTTACATAGCTAGTTAGTTTCTTAACTGAGACGGAACAATGTATATACCAACTGAAAAATATTGTGATGTCCATCATGGGAGTGGTGCTGCCATCTATGCATACAACTACAGTGCGCGGCCATTATAAACAACCCCACTTTGTTGTGAGTTGTGATTCATGTTATAATGTTGGTATAGAAGGTGTTCCGTCTCAGACAAATAAGACAAACTCGAATCACATTGAGTTTATCCCACTGGCGGCCGCATACAGCCACCATTCCTCTAGAGAGAGGCGCGCGCGGAACTTTCACTGTTCAGAGTTTCAGACAACAAACTCCCCACTGCACCTAGAGTATATTCACATTTTAACCCTTTACTGCATGATATATTAAATAAGTGACAATTTTTTTTTTTTAAGTTATCGTCTTTATTAAAGCTTCAGAATTAATTATAGTGTTTTTTTTTTATTTTTTATGTCCAAGTGGTATGTGATGATAGACAAAATAGTTGTGTTTTATTATTGCTAATGATATGAAAAACAAACCCCATTAGGATTTATACGCTAGTTTCTTATTTTTTTGGAGTAAATAAACTGTAAACATGTCAAACCATATATGGTTTCCTATGCGGTAAAGGGCAGTTATTGTAATAGGTGTTACGAATCGTTTTAATATCACCTTTTTGGAACATTAATGTTTGTATTCGAAATTCTAGTGTTACTGTCAGATTTGTCTTGTCACCGGTTTTCAGTGTGTAAGAAAATAAACTGTGGCTACTAAACCAGCGCTTTCTATTTACGATCAGTAATAATAGGGGTCGAGGCTATAGACATCAACCGGGCAGAAATGCAGAACCCTAATTGCGTAACACTATCAATTTCGGTCTGAATCATTTTGAAGGATATCTATTGCTAATCCATCACACTAATAATTATTATACCTATAGGCGAATGTTTGTGAGTGTGTGTGTTTATACGTTTGTTACTTCTTCACGCTCAAACGGCTGAACGGATTTGGATAAAATTTGGCACACAGATAGTATAAATAGCATACTTTTTATCCCGATATTCCTACGGGGTCGACACTTAGCACAAAGATCTTTGTTAAAGGTCATGACCTTTAGACCGTACCGGTTTCCTACGAAGGATCTTTATGACAACTGTAAAGTACTTACCGTGAGACAGATATACCTACTTCATCTCACAATTAAACAACACCAATTGACACCGGTAATTCACGCCACCAAAGTGAAGAGAACTATTACTCACACTGATGTATGTAGACCAGAAAGATGTAAAACCGCTTCCGCTAGAAGACAACACTTTTACATGGCTAATTACATCTACAATAAATTAAACAATACCCTTAACATTAATCCGTTCACAACTAAAGAAATTAAATTAAAAATCTCCGAATGGCTTCAAACACTTGATTACCACCAGACGGAAGATCTATTACAATACCAGTATTCGTAAAACAATCTACACTCACCCACATACACATACACACCCTCACTCCCTTACACACACATACACACCCTCACTCCCTTACACACAAACACACAAAGATTTTGTATACCTACCAGAGTACGTCTGCATCTTAAATTTCGTTTCCTTGTTATATTTTAAGCTTTTTTCTGTATTTTCTTATATTTTTATTGTTTTATTGCACACTGTTAATACATGAACCACAAATGGGCGAAGACACTGGCTCCTGTAACACAGGTTTCTACCTAGCTCAGGAGTCAGGGCTTCAATAAACTATGTAACAACTGTATTATATCAATAAAAAAAAATATTATTATTATTATTATTACTTATGCGGGTGAAACCGCGAGGCGCAGCTAGTTGCTTCATATGTTCCAAAAATGTGTCTGCTCAACAACGTAAATAACGCAATGAATGTTGTTTAACTGTCATAATGAAACCCATTGCTACAGTACTGAATTACTGATAAGTAGTGTGTTACGTAATTACAATGCGGGCTGTTAATGAGAAATTCCAGATGTAAAATCCAAATAACACTGCGCGACCCGGGAGTCGAACCCCACGCTCAGCACTAGCACTTGTGACCACTACACCAACGAGGCAGACTACTTACTATACTCGAGTAGGTACTTATCTACCTATGTGTTTATTATATATCGCTATGCGGACAAACAACTAACAATAAGATGTTTAGACGCGTAAACATGATACAACAGGCACAAAACAGAAAGGTAAACAGGTGTGTTATGAATTTATGATTATGGTAATTCCGTATATAATAAGGTACAGACAGGTTAAAAGGGCTCGCATCTGGTTTTAAAAAGTATGATGTTTTTACAGTTCAGTTAAATTATTGTTATATTTATAGCGACAACGGGTTATTTTCCAAATTATATTTATATTATACGATGTTTCTGATGAAATCTAATTCGAAACTATTATTTTCTTGGATATTTCCAACAAAACAAAGCCTTCTTTTGCACGCCAAGGTCAATTTGCTATCTAATAGATATTTATTGTTTTGCAATATTTGTACAGCCGGATAGCTTATACCGTACACATCCGTAATTAATT
This sequence comes from Eremobia ochroleuca, assembly GCA_949629135.1. NCBI lineage: Eukaryota > Metazoa > Arthropoda > Insecta > Lepidoptera > Noctuidae > Eremobia > Eremobia ochroleuca. The sequence continues at coordinate 7,626,223 of OX451404.1, read as the reverse complement.
ATCTAGTAATAGGTAGATACCTAAGTATATTTATCCTCTATCACACGACAAATCAAAGATACAGCAGCCGAGCCGACAGGAAGGATGACATTTTGAGGATCTCTGCTGTTGGCCAGCAAGATTGAGTGGTAAAATTGAAAACATGCGACAAATCGAAATGAGAGATTGTACTCATCATTGTGAACAACTTTTACTATGAGATAAAACCTGAAATCGCGAATAAAAAATCAGCTGTTCCCTACATTTATGTTCGCATAACTCGTCAAAATGTAGGGACCGTCTGATTTTTTTTTTCGCAATTTCAGGTTTGGTCCCAAGGTAAAAGTTGTTCATAATGATGAGTACAATCACCCATTTCGATTTGTCGCATGTTTTCAATTTCACCCTGTATAATGACGATGAATTACAGGATAACCAGCCGGTCGATTCTGTAAAAATCTCACCGTGAAATCATAAGTGAAGTGAGCTAGAAGTGAGTATTGTCAATAGTGTTAATCCCTAATGACAGCTCACTCCACGCTCACTTCACCTAAGTTCTCACGGTGAGATTTTTACAGAATAGCAATGCTGGACGGTTATGTTTATGGTTATGTTCCCGCATTATCGTTTTTTGACACCGACTTCCGAAATTAAAGTTATATTTATTTTAGTTGTACCTACCCCACAAAAGTTCCATTAACACTACTTGCTATCAGTGTCAGGAAGTTATCAAAACGTCATCAATATAAACTAACTGGAAAAAATCGTATTATTGAAGCTAACTCAAAAACTACCCAAGCAAAGTTAATAAAATTTATATGGGACCACCCCTGAGGCATACCAATCTATTAAAAACAATACATAGATATACAATTGCATCCAAGCTGTGCCAAGCTAAGGTGCATTGAATAATTGAAGACTCCGACTGTAAGAATCATAAAAAATTCGCATAGAAATCGAGTTGCAGTAACTTCGTACTTAATTATAATAAATTATTTACTAAAACCTTCCCGAAAGTACGTAGATCACCTCAATGAGAAACATCAAAATTGGTTCATTAGTTTTTGAGAAAATCGCGGACATACAAACATACATACAAACAATACAGGGCTCTGTATTGTTTGTATGTATGTTTGTGTGTCCTTGTGACCTTTTTTGAAGTCGGTTAAAAATAGGATCTGGAGTTGGATTCGACTAAAGAAAAGTCGACCGTCCGCTGCTACGGAGAGGTTTGCCTCGTTAACCGCAACTCGCGTCGTACCTACTCGTCACCATAACCCTCCTGCAATACCCAATGGCAAGTAATAAATCCGTAGATGTCGCTACGACCTGCGCAAGTAGTGACACTAGTGACCGAATTGACACTTGACAGAACCCGCCTCCTCATCAGACTACGATAATGACGACTGCAAACATTTTATAATGCGTCTAGCAAGTGGTAAAACAAACTCGACCGACACCAAAACGCTACTAAAATTCGTAATGGTTATGGCAAGTAATAAATCCCTAGCTGTCACTACGACATGCGTAGGTAATACTGACCGAATTAACGCAACCCGCACAGAGCACTTTTCTACAACCCGCCTCATCACTGAACCACATCACGCACCGCACCCAAGAGAAACGAAGTGAAATGTCATTATTTACCCCCGCCATCGTTTCAGGCCATAGCACTTCTTCTCAGGAGTGTTTCCTCACAATGCCCAAACGTCGGGTGCATTATAATACGCCATGCGCACGTTGTTCTGCGCAAAACTACGTGCGCAGGCGACCGACGCTCCTTGACCAAGTTAGCTAAAAAGTATAATTGCAAAACTATTATCACTGATACTCGTGTAATTATATGGGAGCAGCCTATAATTTTATGTGACAGTGCATAGACTATCTCATTACTATAGGGACTTGTGTGGCGCAGGAGTGACTATGGAAAAGATAATAAGGACTTGTGTTGAGTTAAAATGACTGTTAATCTCGAAGTTTGCGCAAAGATTTTGATGAGTATGCCTCATCAAAATCTTTGCGCGAACTTCGAGACGGGGCGGTACGCACGGCTACTCATCAAGCTATACACAACCAGTATAAGCTGACTTCTGATTGTACGAAATTGTACCTATAAAATGCGATTTCAGCTAAAACTGGAAATATACAACGTGTAACGTTAAATGCGCAAAACCTGAAAATAGTTTGATCGGAATAACGAGCAGAATTAATTGAACCACCTTTTAATATAGGTCACATTTTTGAAAAAAATCTTCATTAAAAACGTTGCCGTGTCTATTTATTAATAGGTCAAGCAAGCCAATGTCAGCGCGGCGCAACGGCCCGGTGACGACTCCTCCCTCGGTAAAGCGTCGTCGCAGACGCAAGAAACGATCAGAATGGCCAGTAAAACTAAAACAGCACATAAAACCTTTACAAATTTTTAATGACTTTTTTTCTCTCTGAAATAGGTCAATCGAATTGAAAATCAGTTGGGGTGTCTGAGGTTTTGCGCATTTAACGTTACACGTTGTATAGGGTGACTGGTAATTAGTGACCGATACTTAAACACACTCATGACAACAAACAAGTTTTATAATGGGACAAAAAGTGAAATGACGAAAAAAAAATCAGCTGTTCCCTACATTTTGACGATTCGTACGAACATAAATGTAGGGAACAGCTGATTTTTTTTTCGCGATTTCGGATTTGGTCCGATAGTAAAAGTTGTTTGTAATGATAAGTAAAATCATGTGTTTAAGTATCAGTCACTAATTACCAGTCACCCTATATAGCTTGATGTGTCGCCGTGTATAGGTGTAATACATATACTCTCATTGCGAATACGGCTTAGTGTTTTCATTACAGAAAATCTAGGACTAACTATACCCTGCGGAAAATTACAATAGAAAGGAGATCAGCATACTAAGTTACTTGCTCGAAATTATGCCTGTAGGTGACGGATCGATATTGGTTGTGTTTAAATAAGTACAGCCGGAATAATGGCCCCTACGTGCCTAGGAGCAAACTGTTGCTGAATGCATGTCATTTTAGGGTATGCGAGCACCACGGAAATAAATCGTTGCGACTTTTAAAGTGCGAAATGAAATCGCAAACGACAATGATTCCTACGCGCACTACGATTTATTATCGCAAAGATCGTCATCGTCAAAGATCACAAGTCGATTGACCGCTGCGCTTGCGATTTTTTCCGCAATGCGCGAAGCCAGTACCGCTTCATAGGGTAGAAAATACGAGTATACGTACGATTTTGCATCTGCGAAAATAAATCGCAATGCGCGGATTGTAGTACATACATTTCTGTTGTTCACAGATTGACGAATTTTCTTCGCAATGATTTATTTTCGTAGTGCGCGCTTATCCTTAAATATTCGTAACAAATACATGTTTTTAGGTACTTAGGTATGTAGTGTTTGTTGCTCTCGTTATAGGCACGGTTCGGAAATAAGCAGTCCGATTCTGTAACCTTCTCACCGTGAAAACTTAGGTGAAGTGAACGTAGAGTGAGTTGTCAGTGATACTAGGGATGGACCAAGCAAATATTAACAGTCATGTTCGAGACTTTAATAATATTTTTTATGCTAATTTTATTGATTTTATATAATTTCAAAACTAGTATTTTCATTGTCAAAATAGGTACCTACAAGCTTACAAGCTATTTATATACTTAAACCATAGAATTAACGAGATTACGTGAATATTTATAACGCAATAAAATGATGTTGTTTAAAAAAAAAAAAAAAAACGTTGTTGTTGCATTACATTGACAAAATTGTTGAAGGCCTTTACAACTACCGCTAGAGATTGTCCAGAAGTTTAAACAAATGAAACCCGTTGAACTGGGCCGACTGGAGAACAATAGATGAAGATGATTTTTGAGGAAAAGGAATGCCTAAGTCGTAAAACGCGTAAACATGGTGTTCATCATAGTTTATTAGGCCGTTATAACAATGATTAGCATACAACCTTGGGGTTTCAAATGATATGACATAACGACAATGTTTTTCATTTTCCCTGATCAATATCGTTTTTAGGGTTCCGTACCCAGGGTACAAAGGAACCCTATTACTCCCGCTCCGCTGTCCGTCCGTTCGTCTGTCACCAGGCTGTATCTCATGAACCGTGATAGTTAGACAGTTAAAATTTTCACAGATGACGTATTTCTGTTGCCGCTATAACAACAAATAGGTACTAAAAAACATGATAATATAAATATTTAAGGAGGCTTCCATACAACAGACATGATTTTTTTTGCCGTTTTATAGATAGTGGTACGGAACCCTTCGTGCGCGAATCCGACTCACGCTTGGCCGGTTTTATTTTTATTTTTCTGGTAGCAAAGTCAAGATAGATGCAAATGCATCTATCTTGACTTTTTTGATATTTTAATGCCTGTCTTTCATTTATAGACTTTAAAGAAAGAAGGAAATAATATGGCACCACGAATTTTCCAATATACCTACCACGCTGTTACAGTTGCGTGTTCATTGTTTTCAACATACCTATTTTGACAGTTTTTTTTAATCGACGCCAGATCACAAAATACGTCTTCCAGAAACGAATAGTCGGACGTTTACGCAACTGGATCGGAAACTATAGTAGTTTCTTAGTGTTACCTATGTCCCTAGTGACTTCAGGTTATTTCCTCAATATGCAGCTAAGCACATTATTAATATTGCTATAATTACGGAAGTGGTATCAATTGCTGATCTGTTATTGACGCAATTATGCATCTATTTTATTGTCACTTGTGGTGAAATCGATTGAAATTAATAAATTGTTTTTTTTTTTTTTGTCAAAGAAATGAACAATAGCCCGGCTGGTTGTGATCATAAAACGTAATTTTATTCTAAAATTGCGAAGAAGAAAGTAGCAACTGTTCAATGTCTTCAATGAGTTAGATAAATGATTCCAGCAGCATTTATCCTATTTTTCATCATATCATAAACGTTTTATAATTCATACAGGGGCCTGTCAATTAGCGTTAACCACAGAAACGTATTCATCATTTATATACACAACATAAACTACTTAATAGTCTTCACTTGTTACACACATGACCATTCAACTTATTATATAAGTTATTTGCGTACCTACCGTATCAATAGAAAGAAACATTTATTTCAATAATTTATGTTTTATTTTTAATTCTTGGTGAAACCTTTGCCCGCATAGCTATTAACCATGCTGTAGCTGTAGGTAAACGATAGGATGACTTGAAGTTGCAAAGAAATTAAAAGGCCCAACAACGCTACCTTGAGGAACACCATGGTAAACGGAAGGCAACGATGTAATACCAAGTCTTACTCAGAGGTAAAGATCAATTTGAGGGGAAAATATACGGTGTTATGATTGATTAAGGAACATCCCAAAAAGTTTTTTCGTACAGACACGATAATAATGTGAATAGATAGTGCTAAAAGCCTTAATAAAAACCCAAAATACTACACGTGACATACCTATAAATTTATCCAAGGTATGGCAATAATTATTTTGTTACTTTAACTGGTCTACTAAATGCCAAAATTAAAAAACCCAAAATACAATCGAGAACAATGAATTAGGGTCCCATAAAAACACATGAAAGTCTCGGAAACTAAGAATGCTAGCATTGTGTTCAATAGACAATCAAATGTTCCTTAGATGAAAGTAATAAAATGTGTGTGTCACTTTGTATTATACAACGTGTAACGTTAAATGCGCAAAATCTGAAAATAGTTTGATCAGAATAACGAGCACAATCAATTGAACCACTTTTTTAATATAGATCACATATAAAAAAAAAAATCTTCTTAAAAACGTTGCCGTGTCTATTTATTAGTTAATAGGTCAGGCCATCACAGGCGCAAACCCGCCAAAATAGTTAAACAAACAAAAATTGTTGTCGACCAATTTAAATTTTCTCGTACGCGAGATAATAATAGCTTTTATTTCAATGCGAATACGAATCTTCCATACAGTACCATGAATAAGACAATTTGAAGTAAACAATAATGCTACAAGCCCCGCACGTTGATATTGCGACTGGCGGCCATCTTAGTGACTCACACTTTGTCCGAGCTCGTCCCAAGCATACTCGATTGGGTTGAGGTCTGGGCTGCGTGCTGGCCACTCCATACAATATTAATGTTCACCTCTTGAAGGTCTCAATTCACAATTTCACCAGTAAGAGGCCGAGCATTGTCATGCATAAAGATAGCATCTTCTCCCAAATTGACCATAAATGGACCTTTGTAGCTTTCGCTAGTTATTGTGTCGTTTTCTATAACCACCAGCTCTATGCGACTCTGCAGAAATTCCGGCCCATACAAATACGGATCCACCGCCATAGACCACTTTCTCTTTGAGTTCGATGTATGCTTGCTTGAATCGCTCCCTTCGTCTTCTATACACTCTTGTTGTCCGTCGTTCTTATAGAGCATAAATCTTGATTCATCTGAGAACATGAGTCTTGACCAATCTTCAATACTCCAATTTAAGTGTTTCTGGGCATACGTTAATCTCGAAAGGCGATTCCCACGCTTCAATTTAGGGCCGTTCCTAGGTCTTAATGGTTTTAAATTTGCTTCAGCAAGTCTTTGTCTTACAGTCCATAAACTTGGGTTACTTCCTCCGAGGCGTCGAAACTGATATGTAAGTGCAGTTCCTGTGAGAAAGCGGTTTCGAAGCATTGTGTTGACCAAGTATCGATCTTCTCGTGCTGCGGTACACCTGGTCTTGCCTGTTCTTGGTCTGCGTAGGTTAGAGCCGGTTTCCTCGTAACGTCGGAGAACTCGTTGTACAGTTGATAGCGACATACCAAACTATCCTTGCTGTATCACGCTGACTCCAGCCGATTTCCAACATTGTGAGAATTCTAGCGCATCTTCAGGCGTAAGCGACATTATAACAGCTTTAATAATGAATATTGAACATCAGTAACTCTCTTTACATACCTTTTTATATGACAGAATAGAAACAAAAGCAAAAACGGATGCAGAAAATCTGTATTACAATTACAAAAGTCCCATTTTTTATTTTGTCATTTTTGATACCTAGCATAACTTTATGACAGTTACTAGTATTATTACTTTCGTTTAATTAAGGAACATTTAATTATCTATTAAACACAGTTTATTTCACTATGCTAGCATTCTTAGTTTCTGAGACTTTCAGGTATCTTTATGTGACCCTAATTCATTGCTCTCGACTATAGTCATTTAGGTACCTCCATCGTTTGGTTCGTACATGGTTTGGTTGGCAAGTGAGATTTTAAAATCATATACAAGCAAATACTCATTTCATTGATTATAATATAACTTATTACCTTTGTACCTACTATTTTTCTGTTCTGTTTTTTTCTTGTCTGTTTATATGTGTACATAAATGAACAAGTAACTTGACCGAGTCCTTATATATGTACGTATGGCTTTCAGTGCTACTTAATAGAAAGGAAATCACCTCAAAGAGATTTTACCCCTCACCGTAGGCCTCATATTTTTGACTAGGATATCCTCTCTTCCTTCGTTTTAACATTTTTGTTTTCTTTTTGACAGACAGACGTGTCTTGGAGCTGTTCGTGCGTGGGTGTCGCATGGACTTGGACCGCGCACGCTCCAAGTTGGAAGCTTATTGCTTAGCTCGAGCTCGCTTTAGGGACCTGTATGAACACCGCTCGATGACCTGTCCACCACTTAATGACGTGTGCAAGTTCATGTGAGTTACTTTTGCTACTCTATTAGATAATGCAAGAACTCCTAATTTCTGCGGGACATGGGTCTCCTAGAATTTCCTCTATTTCGCAAAAATGTATGATTTAACCAACAGTCACTTCGAAGCTGACCAGAATATTTGACTAATGTGTGTTTTGGTTCACAGAGACATAGTAGTACTCCCAAAGCTGACAGACGAAGGGTACCGGATCACGATCTTCAGGGTACGTCCGGAGTACCCCGAGGGCTCAGCAGACATTTATAACACGGTCCGCGCCGTACTTCTCACCAGCGACGTCAGGATGTATGACGAACACCAGATAGGAGGAGACGTTTTTATTTATGAGGTCAGTGGCGGACGACATCAACTTATCATCGTTGGTTTTTGATACGGTTTCCACAATGTGTCAAGCGACGAAGGGAAAGTGGGAAAGTTACCGTAAAGCCACCCATCGAAGTATCAGGATGACTATAAAAGCCAGACAAATCACGGGACAGGCAGCACCTCTGTATAACATCAAAGGTTTGAAGAACGGGTTATAGATGATTTTTGAAATTAGAAACACAACTTTCAACATAAGAGTTGAAGTCAGTGAACTAAGGAACGTCATTGTTTTTTTTTTTTCTGATAACCTTCAAATTAGTTGTGATATCATTCAGCTTTAAAATTACGAATGCAGATTCCTATTTCGCTTATGTAATAATAATTTATCTTTATGTTACAATTTAGTTTTCGGCACGGTTGGTGCAGTGGTTAAGCGATTGACTGCTGCGCTGCGTGTCGCGGGTTCGATTCCCTCACGGAACAAATATTTGTAAGACCTACAAGAGATGTTCCGGGTCTGGTTGTTTGTGTATGTGAGTTTAAATGTTTGTAAACGCAGACACAATACAGGAGAAATTCCTAGTGTAGGGCAACGTTTTTTTTTTTTTTTTTTTAAATGTATAATGTTTCTGATATTTGCTTCGATTCCTAAACTATTTTAGCTATACAGTTTCCCTGACTGGAAAGAAATGAAATATGTATTTAAATGGTATCTTACCATACCCGCAGGTGTCCAACGTCCGTGGCTCAATCGTGGCCCACGTGGCGGCGGCTGCCAACGGGGTGAGGCGGTCCATCCACCTAGCACAGGCTGCCTACCCTCAGAGGCTGAAGAGGATCCATGTGGTGGGCTCCCCCACGTTCTTCGCCTCCTCCCTCGCACTCATGCGCAACTGCGTCAACGAGAAAATTAAGAAACGGGTATGCATACAATTTCTTGTAGAATCAAAGCAGACTCTTATCCCAAATCAGAATAATTTATCGTGCAAGACAGCAATTACCTTTATAATTTAATTATGATTTCGGTATTTTACTAAAATATGACGTAATAATGACGGACATAAGGAAACTGCCAAGATGCTTAATAACTCCGCGTCCACTTACGATTGAGGAAATTACTGAATAAGGATTGTTTGAGAAGTCACAGTCACATAGTAAGACATAACTAATAGCTATTTATGATACAGAAGCATCAATTGACCCTAAGATATTAAAAGGACTAAACCAATTTCACGATCTCCCACAGTACTATCTACATCCGAAAGTGGAGGAACTATTGGAGCACATCCCGGCTCGAGTACTGCCCAGCGAATGGGGTGGAGACGAAGAAAATATCGACGTGCTCGCGAAGAAGTGGTGCCGTCGCATCGATGAGGTCAGCCCCTATCTACGCATCTTCAACGAAGCCTGCTGCGAAGCCCCGGCTCCTATCAACGACGTCGATATATACGGCACAGTAGGAGCTTTCAGGAAACTCGATATCGACTAACATAGCACAGTTCAGCTACGAATCTTGGACACAATTGTAGGGGGTCTAATTTTGCAATATCTAGGTCCTAGGCTAGGTTACGAGAAAAAGGAATATATGGCTAATGATTTCGCATTTGCTGATGAAATACGTTCTGCATGTCGATTCTGTAAAAATCTCACCGTGAACATTTGCCTGGAGTGAGCTGTCAGTGTGATCACTGATGCCAGGGATTGACTAAGCAAACATTAACAATCATAATCGAGATTTGAATAATATTTCAAAACTAGTATTTTAGTTGTCAAACATTACTATTTTGTGGGGCTTTAAAATAAAATAGCAAAACAGAAACTTATTCAGAATATCATATTTGTTTTTTTTTCCTTTTTTTCCTACATTAAAACCCCAAAAAATAGTAATGTATTGACAATTAAAATACTGTCTTTGAAATTATATACAATAATCAATAGTATTTCTGAACGCTAGAGTGCATCGGTGTTGTTTTGTAGTTATTATCGTCAGTCTCATTTAATCTTTGTTACATTTTTATACTTCTTATTTAAAAAAAGAATTTGCGTAAAAGAGGTTGATCCACAATTAGTTCAACTCGTTGAACTTAGTGGAATAGGGGGTCCAAAACTTCTGTGTTGACTGTACACTTTAATCCAAAAAAGTTTTGGTAGTGTCGTTATTTGTATACGACACTACTGCAGTACTATTCTGTAAAAATATCACCGTGAGAACTTAAGTGAAGTGAGCGGGAAGTGAGCTGTCGTTAGGGATTGACACTATTGACACTGCTCACTTCAAGCTCACTTCACATATGATTTCACGGTGAGATTTTTACAGAATCGACCGGCTGGTATTGCGGCTGGTAGTGTCCTTGTCAAAACATGGTGCTACACATGTTGTTCGGACCCGGCATGACTCAGCACAGCCGTCTGTGTGTGCTTGCTTTATAAGCTAGGCTAGTTTATAATTTTAAGTACTCCACATTTGTAAGTTTTTACCTATAGTTTATTATTGTTATTGTGATATTTTGGGATTATGTCTACTTGCTCGATAATAAAGCATTGTAGAGTATCGAATGGTTTTTTATTCAAATCTTAAAACTTTACAGACAATGGTAGAGTATGTTGAGATATGTATGCTCGGCTCTGCGATAAGACCGAATGAAATTCCCGGCAAATTTTCCTTCGTGACGGCGCCGAATAAAATAGCGCAGAATTTTATATCGAACGGTGTTATCGCAGACGCTGCGCTAAACTTAAATCAACATATCGACGTGAGATAGGGCTAACTTTACAGGAGAACAGCCGGTCGATTCTGTAAAATTCTCACCGTGAAATCATAGGTGAAGTGACCTTGAAGTGAGCAGTCAATGGTGTTAATCCCTAGCAATAGTCTACTCAATCACTTCATCTAAGTGCTCACGGTGAGATTTTTATAAGTACATAGAATAACACTACAGTTTGTAATTTAACTTTCCAGAAAAAAAATCATATAAATTCAGATGATAAAATAAGATTTCCAAAACACTAAGAATTACGCTTGTAGGTCACCCTATTACTCTCAAATTGAATCATTTTGAAGCATATTGCTAATCCATTCCAATGTTCGACAAAACTGTCTGTTCAACAACGTAAATAACGCAATGAATGTTCTTGAACTGTCAAAATGAAACCCATTGCTACTGATAGTGTGTTACGCAATTACCCTGCTGTTCTCCTATAAAGTTAGTCCTCTGTCGCTTAGTCAATTTTGCCTTTCAAGCGTGGGTATGTCGGTTCATTTTTTGGAGCAAAGGTACGAATTTGCGCAAACTACATCAGAAGTGAGTGTATCGATCTGCACCCTAATTGCGTCACAAATTATCAGTCTCAGTCTGAATCATTTTGAAGTATATTCAGCAGCAATCCATTGCTTAATAAGTTCGAAAAACTGTCTACTCAGTAACGTAAATAACGCAATGAATGTTGTTGAACTGTCAAAATTGAAGCCATTGCTACTGATAGTCTGTTACGCAATTACCCCGCTGGTTGTACGACGTCTGTACCTATATCATCATTATCTGCCCAGCCTTTTTCCAACTATGTTGGGGTCGGCTTCCAGTCTAACCGGATGCAGCTGAATACCGATATTTTACATGGAGGGACTGCCTATCTGACCTCCACAACCCAGTTACTGGATAATACGATACCCCTATAGATAAGACTGGCTGTCAGATTTTCGGGCTTCTGACTACCCGTACGACGTCTGTATATGTATAATAACAATTGCAAGTTATCTATGGCACATTTCTGAATACATAATGAAATTAAGGAAGTGGTGGATCAGGAAAATCTAGTAGGCACCTATAACATTATGCAACTTGGTCTTTAAGTATTTCCAAAAACGTGATGCCTTAAAGGTCACGCACCTGCGGATCATTACATATTCAAAACTAAAATTGTTAACAATCAGGGGCGGTGATAATTATGTTAATTGATTTTTTGTATTAAGTCGCTTCTCTTCATTTAATGGTTGTTATAGTTTAAACAATGTTTTATTACGACAGCCACGACAGGTTCAGACTATCTACAGTGACGTATATAAATTAGTTTTAACATTTTGTTTTCTAGTTTCGTGTGTGACATTGGTGATATCAATTATTAAAAGTTTGGGGAGTTAAGAGTTAAGTATTATAAAAAATAAAAAAAATCAATACATCCTTATGTTGTAATTTTACAACCTACCTACTTTGGTTACCAATTACCTAATCGAAACTGTCAGACTCTAATCATATCATCATCTGCCTAGCCTTTTACCAACTATGTTGGGGTCGGCTTCCAGTCTAACCGGATGCAGCTGAATACCAGTATTTTACATGTAACGACTGCCTATCTGACCTTCACAACCCAGTTATTGGGTAATACGACACCCCTTGGTAAGACTGGTTGTCAGACTTTCGGGCTACTGACGACCCGTAACAACTGTCAAAGATCCACGAATGACAGCCGGGAACAACGGCTTAATGTGCTTTCCGAGGCACGGAGGGGTCTTGGTATGTGAAGATGGTCACCCATCCACGGACCAACCGCGGCAAGCGTAGCTTAATCTGATCGATCGTCCCGTGCGGCTGTTATGACTTAGCCACAAGTTATGGTTCAAAGTTTGTTGGGAAAAGAGTGACCTAAAATTTCGCCCCTTTTGTAGACCTCATGAATTTGGTCCAAAAATGGATTGAATAAGCTCATGATGATATTTTAAAGTAGACAAAATTTCAAGTTGAGCATTGTTTTTATTTCCGAGATATAACGAGCCGAACCTGTTAGTGACCTGTCCACGGAAGAGATTAATCAATTTTAATATTTAGAAGTTGAGACTTGTAAGATTTTGCGTGGTTTAGGTAAGTGTGATAAATAAGACTCAGTTCGTGGGAGTCGTTCAGATTGTAAGGACATTTTCTATTTTTAGTTATTGTCAATGAGGGTGCAAAAAAATTATGCGCCAGTGGACACAAATGAGGACGTATACTTTGTTGCTCTTTCACGTTGTAGAGAAAGAATATTTTCTATTAGAACATTTTCTAAAAACAATTGTCAGCTGTATGCAATAGAACATATTATGTAGGTATAATACTTTTCTAGGGTTCCGTATCCAAAGGGTGCCAACGGGACCCTACTACTAAGGGTCTACTGCTCCGTCCGTCCGGGAAGTTTTACAGGATGAGTACTACTATGGCCCCTATAACAACAAATAATAAATATGTAGTGTTAAATATTGTACGGACGGAACCCTTGTGTGCGAGTCTGTACTGACTCGCACTTGACCGCTTTTTGTTCACTTGCGAGAGAGAGAGAGAGAGAGAGATAGGTTTCAGGGTTTTCGAGGGCACTGAAGCCGATAGTGAGGTCGAAATGAAAATCTAAGATGGTCGCTGTGAAATTTTAATTTTTTTTCGTAATTTTAAATGGTTTTCATTTTATACTTCGTTCCTGACAGGGGTCCCCGAACTCACACGTTTTTTTTCCCAAGTATTATCTGCTGTAACTTTGGGTTCCCCTTCTTCTTGATGATTTTCAACCGGCCGCCGGTGTGAATCGAAAAGTCGGTACGTATCAACTTCGTTACGATCAACATTGCACTGATCAGTGACATCTGTCGGCCAATAGCGGTAACTTTTCAGATTAACAATAGGATTTTTTCAGTTACAGTTTCATGGCGGTAAAAAGTCTCAACCATTGTTTTACATAACTGTATTTTATATTTCTAGAACAGAAAGAAAAACTTAAAAATAATTGAACTGAAAATAACACAATTTTATTTATATGAACGCATCATTATAGCTGTCAAATATGTATCAACTTGTCATCTTGTGAGTTGTCAAATTACGTGGCTTTCACGTAGGGAAAACAAGCATAAGTTTGCTTTTGATCTAAAGAAAAATATATTTTAGGCAATTTACTATCAATTAAACAAAATGAAAAGTTCGTGGAGATCACTTAGCTTCGTCATTTTATTAGCGGCAGCATTATTGAACACAGCAAACTGTTATACCATCACAGTCGATGCCCATGCCGAGGAGTGCTTTTTCGAAAATGTTGAAGCAGATACTAAAATGGGTAAGCATCTCATATCTATCTTAATGCACCTGGCCAGTAAATAATGTGAGGCTTATTAAGTGTCCCACAACTAACTGTTCGACACATTTCTTCGTAGTCCCTATGTATGATGTTTTTTTTTTTCTATTAAGAAATATCATTTAACGCCGGTGATAAAGGTATGTTGCACAAACTTCAAGCAGTGATAGCACAGTTATCTTTAATAGAATGATTTATCTTATTATACAAGTAACTTGATAATCTTATTTTACTTGTGATAGATTTTATAACCTTTATTTACAGTTCTGACCACGGGTTCTGACATACATTCTGTACTTAGAATGTTAATAAGGTGATCAGGCGCGGAACTAAGTTTTATCTCAAGGGGGCCCAAACGTTTTCCCCCTGGCCCCCATTCTTCTAGAAAAAAAAAAAAAAACAAAAACATTTTGTGAATGTCTCAAAAGCCATGCCCTTTAAAAAATACATTGGCACCCATTTTCTGTAAACTCAACAACGAGGCATGTTGTTAAGCATCTTTTGTTTGAGGACGACTATGATTTATATATCACAGTAATATACTGTATACACAGTACAAATACAGTTTATAAAACAATTTTTATGTCCAATTTAAGAGTTGTAGACTCAGTTTTTTTACTACCAATTGTTGCTCTTCAAATCAACTTCAATTGAATTCTCCATATTTTCAGGTCTAACCTTTGAGATAGCAGAGGGTGGTTTCCTAGACATAGATGTAACAATCACGGGTCCTGATGGTGCTGTTATCTACAAGGGAGAGCGGGAGTCCTCTGGAATGTACACATTCTCTGCCCCTACATCAGGACGGTACACTTACTGCTTCAGCAATAAGATGTCCACTATGACACCTAAGGCAAGTGTTCTGGGAAGCTTTGTTTTCGAAAGTAAAGATTGATGTAAAAGTTTTCGCAAAATCATTTGTACAGACGCCAGCACATCAAACTACTACAATCTGTCAAATTTCTTTAATAGATTTTCAACTTTATTGCTAAATCATTAGGTTCAAAGTTCATTGGGAAAATTTTACAGGTAGCTTGATGTGCTGGTGTAATTATCTTTCTTTGATGAAATTTTTACTGCCAAATGGGAGTAGGAGAGTCAGGTCAGTCGCATGCACGATGACCGCTGGGCAAAAGTCTACATAATGAGTACCTAAATAACAGTAATAATAGTATGGATGGCGCCGCCACCGAGGCCACCCCAGAAAGAAGTGAGGGCTGGTTTGAGGTGGCGCCTGGTCTTGGATGGACTTGTGACACCTCCAACAGTGAGACACTGTAAACCAAATAGTATCCCTTTCAGCAAATGTCCCTTCACCCTACTTTGTCGATTACGTTAATGAATAACCTTAACAGTTCTAAAACTGCTTAGTTATAACAGTAACATTACTACTTAGTATCACTTGAAACTATTTGAACAGATAAATAGTGGCAGCCTATACAGATAATTTTCCAATATTGACTTTTCAATAACACAATTGATTAAACATATTATGGAGGTTGGAAACAGGAACTCTATGAGCCAATTTTTAACAACTGTATAATAATAATAATAATAACTGTCCGACAACAACAATGCCGTCTTACATGGGCTTTGAATCAAAGAACGAATACTTGCTAACATACTGTCTCCTAAGATACAGGTTTTGCCCAGTTTGGGAGACAGCAGGCAGCAGGCTATGTATGGCTGTTAAATTAACTGTCCATGGTCTAAGCTATTAAGACTGTAATTTATGGTTGTGTTTCAAATAAAAATGTATTATTATATTATTATTATAACTTTTAACAATAAAATATACCACAATAACATTTCGCTACTGTTACCCGTCTGAATGTTAACTAATAAATGTCTTTTCCTTCAGGTTGTGATGTTCAACTTGGAGATAGGTGCTGCTCCTCAGGGCCAGACGGGCACCAAAGACGAAGAGGTCAACCACAACAAACTGGAAGACATGATCAAAGAGCTTGCTACCACACTCAAAACTGTCAAACACGAACAGGAATACATGCAGGTATGATTTACAAACTCAATTAAAAGGCTGGAATGTACACAGGCTTGCTAGTAGGTAGTATGCTTATTTACAGCATACTCTCTGTGTGTTTGGTGAAGCATACTTTTTTCACATTCACATGCAAATTTTACACTACTAAGTAGCATTTGCTTGTCATACTTTTGTCTCTGTGTAGTGCTATGCGTTTACAGACTAGAAAAAATTATGTCCTTGAGCAGAAAAATGTGCTAAATGAGAAAGACATGCAAAAAAACTGTTTTACAATAAATGTACACTCGCAGAGTGAAAAGGTTTAACAATGCCTGCGTATTAAATTGTGTGCAAATAATAGTGTGCAATTCATGAGGTCTGCAGTGGTATGCTATAGACAGCAATCTGATCATTTCTGTATTCATAATATTATTTTTTCATTTTTCAGGTGCGTGACCGCATCCATCGCGCGATCAACGAAAGCACGAACTCCCGAGTGGTGATGTGGTCCATCTTCGAAGCTTCCGTCCTCCTTGTCATGACCCTCGGGCAGGTGTACTACCTCAAGCGGTTCTTCGAAGTCCAACGCGTTGTGTAAGAGTGCCGAAAGCGTTTACAACTATACCTGCAAATTTCTGCTGACCAAGGAAATTTGCAGGTACAGTCGAATTTAGAAGGGATATATTTCTTCCTAAGATAATTTATGCTCTTGTTCAAAAGATGTTAAATAAGTACTTAGTGCAAATTACACTTATTGAGAAATATATCCTATTTTTTTTATAAATATCTCGCTCCCTATATTTACTTTATGTCTCATTCATCACAAAGAGGAGAATTCACCTGTACAAATAATACATTGTCATAATTTGTTCGGAAGTCGTATTAAAATGTTGGAATGAATGTATACAGAACGCACTGTGGAAATTATCGTTAGGTAATAAAATAAAAATAAAATCGCTCGATACACTTACACTAGCATTATGCGATCGAGATATCGTGACGACTGCGCCCACTCCTTATGCTCAAAAGATTGGCGCGGACTGTACATATAATGTCATGTAATTATATGTCATTTCACATAACATTCGTGCTAACATTTAAGGACGTTTATACGCGCTCAAGTTCTATAAATAAAGTAGATATGGGAGCGAGACTGAGAGTGGATTCTTCGCGATCTGAAGTGTGTGTGAGTCGGTGTGCGGTTGTATGTTACGCGTTTGATGACTAAATAAATTAATATTGTTTGTATTTTTGTGTTTCATTTGTTTACTCGTCGTTTATACTTTCAGCAACGTTCCAACTCAAAGGTCATTCTACTGGATGTGTATTGAAATTATAAGTTTTATCCAATCTATGTTAATGTTCACTAACTCAACAGCAAACAAAATTATGTTTAGATGTGCCCGACAGTGTTCATCGAAAACCGACAAGTACCTAATCTATTGTAAAATGTATAATGTGCATGAGAGCAAATAAATAAAAATATTATATAAAAAACTATCAAGCACACCAAAAAGCCGTTTATGATAATAAGTTGGAAAACTGACACAAATATTAATTTAAAACAATTTATTTATGTATAACATTTCAAGTACAGCAGCACCAAGAGTTACTATGAAGTACGAAATAATTCTGGAATATTCTTCTAAACAATATGCACAAAACATAACATAACTGGTGAAATGTGGGTGACCGAGGCATCTCTGACTAATCCTTCGGTTCACACAGGCGTTATGTTATGTTTATGTGTGTCAACTATTTGCACCCAATTTTTGCAATAAAAAAGTATTTATTGCAAAATGGGCAGCTCTTGACCCCGATCTCGCCTGGTGGAAAGCGATGGGTGAGGTCTATGATTGAAGAAACGAGCGTGCCCAGAAGCCATTTAACCTTCAAGCGGTCGCGCGGTCATTTGTAACGCCAGCGGTCGCGCGTAACCTAAAAGACCTATAGGATATTTCAGTTATTTAAAACACTAATTATTTAATATTTTTTGTATTTATCACATTATCATTATGTTAGGACATAAATAAAATTATAAAATCAAAATAATATTCTAATTTTCTTTGGATTTGTAAGCAATTTGGCATCATAAATGTATCGAGAATCGATCGAATTGCGGTCGATTCGACGCCGCGCGACTGCTTGAAGGTTAATGGCGCCGATTCCCTTGTTCACAAACTAAACTAAATTTAAGTTCAGTGCATCTTTTTCTTTCTATTACATTATGAAAAGGGCAGACGATAAATATTAGTTCAGTCAAGTAAATTGATGTATTTTTAGTAGCCAATGTTTAAACTTGTCTATGGAGTATCTTAATTTGACAGGACTAAACTAATATTTATCTTCTGTCCTTTTCTGAATGAAATAGAAAGTAAAAGATGCACCGAACTTAAATTTAATTTAGTTTGTGAACAAGGGAATCTGCGCCAATGGAAAACTAAAATGGTTGCTAATCTTAAAAAAGCAATCAGATGGTCGATTCTGGAAAAATCTCACCGTGATAACTAAGGTGAAGTGAGCTTAGAGTGAGTTAGCTGAGAGTCATGCTGATGCTAGGGATTGACACTATTGACGACTCACTCCACGCTCACTTCACCCAAGTTTTCACGGTGAGATGGTTACAGAATCGCACGGCTGGAGGCCAATTCCCGTAATTATTAACGTTCAAAATCTAGTCGCAATCTCATCTCAGTGACAATCAATGTCAAAAACATTGGGAAATTAGAGGTATTTTTGACAGATCAAACTGTGAACGATCTTAAAATTACGAGAATTGCCCCTGAGATTGCTACTATTACATTACATATCCTATCATTTCGCACTTTAAAAATAGTATTGAAAATCTTTAGTTATATCTAGAACTTCTTGAAAATATATATTCGCATGTTTTGAGATTCTCACTTAGCGAAAAGATACCTGTGTAATGTCTGCGGCCTAAGTAAAACAAATGAGATTTTTCTTGGACCCCGAAGCCAAGCCAATAAATTTCTAATTTTTGACATTAACTGTGTGTTCATCAACTGGAAGCTACAGTCCATTCACACAATTTACCTCTGATATAAACCATATGATGAAGAGAATAAAGGTCACTGTTGTCCAAAACAACTGTGACTGAGAGGTAAAATAACTGTGAACGGACTTAACTCCCGCACTCAGACTTCATTTAAAATTAATCAATCATTAACTCTTATTAACCAGCATATCTTGGCACAAATGTCAACAAAAATGTTTTATAATCTGACATATTTATTTTTGTTGACTGACTGCGTTCCAATTTATACTTGTCAATTTAAGTTAATGATTGATTAATTTTAAGAAATGACTGAGTACCGGGGATAGTGTTACAAGGATCTTTTGGCACTCGAATGACATTAACAGGGGGGTGCTGTTGGTAAAAAATTGTGAAATATATTGTTCAACTACCCTTTGGACGTCGCCGCAGTCGGTTAAGAAAAGGTTATGGCCAGCCATATAGTCCAAGATATTCCGAGTTTCTAATAAAGGGGGTATTTTACCCGCTCGTCCACATATGACAGCAGGTTTTGTCTAAAGAAGCCTAAGTCAGGGTGTAAAAAGACCAATCTCGAAGCCGTAATCTATGCACTTATACGTCAATCTAAGTAACTTTATGCAAAAATAATTTCACCTCATTTTTGGTGTAATAATTCTCTGTTTACGGTAGTGCGCAATGTAACGCACTCAAAACATTGTGCTTTTGGATGTATGCAACGGCACATGGATTGTAGGAGTATTTAACCCTTCGTATACAGGGAACGTGGATCCACGCGAAACACAATGGATTTTTAATTGTTTTTGTAATGACGGCATTCAACCGGTTAAAGTTCAGTTATAACATTTTAAACTTTCGTAAAAAAAAACGTCGAAAGGTTGCAACTTTGACCTTCAATATCTCCGTAACGAGAAGGTTCTCCGATATGGTCCAGTACAAAAAAAAAATCATAATAACGGGAAGAACAAGTGACTCTTGGCTTCATTAAGGGTATTTTTACACCCATTATTATCAGGTATTTCCTAAGAGTAGATGTCTAGTCTGCCAGTAACGAGTGCGGGCACGACGGCGCCGGCCGGCAGTCTCTGCAGCGACGGCGTGGCAGCCGGCAGCTCCAGGAGCACGTTGGCACCGCAAGCACTTAGCAGGCGACTGCTGCACTGTTGATCGAATATAGACCTTATAAGTGGAACGTTAAGGTGCATTTTTAATGTTGTTATGTTCTATTGTGAAAGGTATTTTAGAGATAGGTCTTAATGTAATTAACAAACAATACAGATTATATCAGATTTCAGGTTATGTCATGACATTTCAAGACATGAGCCACTCCAATCAAAATTTGCTATTCTGATCCTGCTGCGTATTGAAGCTTGCTATCTACTAAAGTTTTCGAGCCTGAAAACCCTACCCTGTAAAAATATAAAATTTGTAAATGTAAAATTTAAAAGCCTAGGGCAGAAAGAGTTTCATCTGTTTAATCACAGTACACATACCTGACTCCCCAACATGGTAGCATAAGGCATGTCCCTATCAGCGTGCAGCTCTAGCGCCGCTCGTGCGTACTCGGGCCGAGCGTCGAGTTGCGCGGCGTGCGCCAGGCGCACGCGCAGGCGCGCCCAGCTGCCGCGCACGCCGCACGCCACGCGCATCGCACGGATCACGAAGAGGAGGGCGCATACATAGGCGGAGACTGGGTTACCTGTATATCAAAAACACTTATGATCTAAATAGAAACTTAAACAGAACTCCACTAACAACTCTTCTATAATAATAATAATATATTTATTCAAAAATTATAAGGCATGAAAATTATTACAGTTTTGCTTAAATAAAAATTGTATCTATGCAAATATTTCATGTGACTATTTTCACTGAGAAGCCACCGACGTGACGACGACGCCATGCATGTGTCTATGGCACGATGGATTTTCAAGTTTTGTTGGCAAAGAACTTGAAAATGTATGTGCCATCGACACGAAGAAGACCGAGAAAAAAAACAGACATAAAATGCAGAAAGTCAGACACCGAATCTTACCAAAAGGGATTTGGAAGAGTGGGGGTTTGGGAGGGGGTGAGGGTTTAGGTGATTTATAGACGCTGACTGGAACCCGTATGCGCCAAAACAGTCTCTTCAATAGTGGACCACTTACGCCGTTGTTGTTGTTTTTTTAACTGACTTAAAAAAAGGAAAAGCTTCTCAATTCAACGGAATCTTGTTGTATGACTGTGGGTGTGAACCCTCACGCCTGCAGTCATACAATTCACCATCACCCGATGATGAGGTGTGGTTTTATTTTTACTTTACTTTTTTAATACTAAAATATTATTATTTTCAACTTGCTAAAGCTGTAAGTTTAATATTGTGTGTAACGCATTTGGTACCCGGTAAAGCGAAGATGTATTTCTTCTTGCCCTCGAACTCGCAGGTGGCGAAGGTGCACGGCTTGCCCGGCTTCATGCGCACGCGCCCGTAGTGCAGCGTGGCGTTGAAGTCCTATAATCATAATAATTATTATAAGTTGGGAGATTATTCAAGTAATAACTGAATAAACAATTACAATTCAGTGCAACACAAGTTGACAAAAGTGACACAGACCCCGAAGCTATATAATATGTGAACCATTTACTCGTATTTGTTCTGAGCAGGCATTGAACCTGCGAACCACAATCCATTGGTGAGCCAGCTGAAATTTCTATTTGTATGCAGCTATGCCCGCCAATATCTCTGGCGGAGTATCTCGAGCTATGCCACGTCTATGCTCTCTCACCTTGAGTAGTAGGTACAGGTTTGAGCAGATCCTTCTCGCTCATACACACGAGCACGTCGGCTAACTTGCGCGGCGGCCAAGCCCACCACTAACATTGGCGGAGTATCTCGAGCTATGCCGCGTCTATGCTCTCTCACCTTAAGTAGTACAGGTTTGAGCAGATCCTTCTCGCCCATAGACACGCCGCCGGTGCACACGAGCACGTCGGCTAACTTGAGCGCGGCGGCTATGCCCGCCACTAACTCTGGCGGAGTGTCGCGAGCTATGCCGCAGTCTATGCTGTCGTAGCCGTGCTCTCTGGGAAAATAACAACATAACATCACGCCTGATATCCTCGAAGGGGAGGCATAGGTGTATAGTATACCCACAGATGCCTAAAGTTATGTTTAAGGCGATATCAAAATAAATTGGGTGTTTTTTCGAATCCATTTATTTCACTATTACAGCATGTTTGGATTTGATTTTTAGTTATATGTTTATTGACTATTTGATTAAGACTCTGACTGAAGGAAAACGCAATTGCTTCAAATTTCCTCGATAGAATTTAATTCCGAAAAGACGTCTACTTTTTTATATTTTCTCCTGTAATTCTAAAATCCTAAATAATTTCATTGCAAAATTGCATTCAAAATATGCGTAATAGGTAATTGAAAACTCTGACTGAACAAATTTTTGATACATAGCTTAATTTATTTTTAAACAATATTTATTTGGTTTGGCGCTTACGTTGTTTTATTTTGGTTCCAGCGCATTGTTGCGATCTCTTTTTTCGCATGTGGAAGTAATTGACTCTGTCACTTTCTTATGCCCGCCCAGATCGCCTGCGGGCTTTGTCAGTAACGGACCTGTGTCGTTCCTCCCGCAATCGTGATTATATTTTTTATCTCCAATATGTAATTAATAAAAATAGGGCCAAGAATACAAACAAAGAAAATATCGGGTTGATGCAAAAGTTATGACAAAAAAAATTCAACATCTTTTATTTCATAATATTTTTCCATAAAGTTCTAAATTACGCAATAGTATTGTACTCGTAGAATGTTATGTTAAGCCGGATCCACACGCTTGCCAAACCTCAAGAAGCCGTCACAAATATAAGGTTGATAAAAAAGTTTTGTCGCAATCATTTCAGTAGAATTAATTTATTCATATATCTTATACACAAAATTTCTAATCAACAATATATTCGCCATCTAATTCTATGACACTGGACCATCTAGCCGGCAAGTCGTTTATTCCTTTTACCCAAAACTACGGCGGCTGTGATTCGAAGAATATGAACACATCCTTCTTGAGACCGTCGACGTTTTTGAAAGTTTTGTTTCTCAAATATGCCTTTAAATGTTTCAACAAATGGTAGTCAGATGGCGCCATGTCGGGAGAGTATGGTGGATGAGAAACGGTATTCCAGTGAAGTTCGGTGATTGTTTTGTGGGTTGCCTTTGCGACATGGGGTCTCGCGTTGTCGTGGAGAAGGTGGACAGTTGCGCGTCTTGGCAGTTTTTCTCTTATAGTTTTTGCTAATTCCGGGAGATTCTCAATGTATTGTGTAGAGGAGATTGTGTGCCTGCAGGGAGAAAATTGTGAAACAGCATTCCCTTTGCGTCCCAGAAACAGCACAACAAAATGTTTTGTGGGTGAGGATCAATCGGATGCTGTGGCGGTTTTTCTCCGACTGGAAGCCAATAGCCTAGACGCTTTCTGTTATCATACAAGATCCAGCTTTCATCCCCCGTCACAAGATCCTCTAAAAACTCCTTGCGATGATGACGAAGTAGCAGAGACTGACAGATGGTCACGCGGCAGTTCTTATTATCGTCGGTGAGACGGTGTGGTCCATTGAGCTAGAACTGTCCTGTATCCCAAGTTGAGTAAGTGATTTACTATTGATGCTTGGGTGCAGCCAAGTTCTCTGGCTAGCTCGTGCGTACTTGCTTCCGGATTTGCTTTGATGCAGCAGAGTAATGCGTCGTCGTCGATGCTCAAGGGTCGTCCGGAACGTTCCTTATCTTCAAAACTTGTGTCTCCAGATTTAAAACGATTGAACCAACGCTGGACTGTTCGATGAGAAACTACGTCCTCCCCGAATGCATCCTGTATATTTTTAGCAGTAGTGCTTGCGTTCGTGCCGCGCCGCCACACATAAAACATGATCGCCCGAAGTTGCACCTGCGAGATCGAAGCCAATTCTGTCCATTAGAACGCAAGCTCGCTCTTTTATACCCTGTCACGCGGAAGAGTAGAAAACATTCTAGAATATCCTTTACATAGCTCGATGTCACATTGTGTCAATACTTAAAAAAACATCGTTGAAATTTTTGCAACAAAACTTTTTTATCAACCTTATACAAACGTGTGGATAGGTGTGAATCCGGCTTCAATGTATTCAATGTATTCAAGCGGGGGCGCTCCCCTCGAGCGATGATTTATTTTTTACATATCACCTTAAGTTCGATAGGAGTCTTTTTGCTAATATCCGGTAATCTAGACTTCGAATGTTAACTAAGAATTTTAAGGTAAAAAAATCCAATAACACATTGCCCGACCATAGGTCTAACCTAAGATCCCACGCTCAGCAGTCGCGCTTGCGAATACCAGACCAATGAGGTAGATACAACCAGTAACAACAATGAAATTAAATATTATTTTTTCTTCTTGATCTATCAAACTCGAAGAGGGGCCCGTGGCTAAATAATAACAGCCACACAGGTCGATCTATAAGGTTTAGCTACGCTTGCCGCGGTTGGTCTGTGGATGGATGACCATCTTTACATACCGAGACCCCTCCGTGCCTCGGAAAGCACATTAAGCCGTTGGTCCCGGCTGTCATTCGTAGATCTTTGACAGTCGTTACGGGTAGTCGGAAGCCCGAAAGTCTGACAACCAGTCTTACCTAGGGGTATCGTATTACCCAGTAACTGGGTTGTGGAGGTCAGATAGGCAGTCGCTCCATGTAAAATACTGGTATTCTGCTGCATCCGGTTAGACTGGAAGCCTATGCCAACATAGCTGGGAAAAGGCTAGGCAGATGATGATAATCCATCAAACTCGCATCAGAATCATAAACACATGTTGTATCTCAAAATAGAACATTATCATACTTATATGAAGCACTTCTATTCATCTGTCAATCGTAGCGAATACTTGGCACAAAACGTATTACGTAAAACAAAAAAAATAACACTAATCTTTAATGAGCGGTAGGTATAGAACATGTCCCAGAATTAACGCACAACCTCATAAGGGGTCATTGTACTCATCATTATGAACAACTTAAACTATAAAGCTGAAACCTGAAACAAACATGTAATCGCGAAAAAACAAACACATGTTCCCTACATTTTGACGATTTATGCAAATATAAATGTAGGGATCAGCTGATATTTTTTTGCGATTTCAGGTTTGGTCCTATAGTAAAAGTTGTTCATAATGATGAATACAATGACCACTTCAGAGGCCGTGTGTTAATTCAGGGACATGTTGTATAACACCTAAGTTACCTACATGCAGTCCATGAACTGACATTTATAACGACATGGCAAAACTCTTTAAAACACTGTTTTCTTTTTGTTATTTTCACTAAGTTTATCTTTGACATCACTGACTGTCAGTTATGGTTAGGTTTTGTGAGGAGATCTGCGGGCCTAAAAAGGCCACTTTAAGCAATTCCTCTAAAAATGATTCATTTCCTGAATTCCCAGCAGATCATTAGCAATTCCTCTAATTTTCGTAAAATGGTGACACATTTTAGCTTGAACTGAACGATGATATGTGAAACTTGAACTTACGATGTACTGAAATCGCCAATTCATAGTAAGCAAACGTGGTGATTAAGATTCTTGCCTAGCAGTAGGATAATAAACCGCTGGATGTGGGAAACACAGATCCTTTCATTGCGGCAATACTTAGAGGAAGCCTATTTCCAGCAGTGGATGTCTTCAGTTGAATGATGATGATCGTTTTCAATAAAATATCAGTACTTACTTGAGTAGCACTCGGAGCATGGTTCTGTTGGAGTCTCGAATGTGCGCCGGTTTGAGCTTAACCTCTGAAGGTTCCTGTAGCTCGTTGCCAGTAGAGAGTAGCGCTACCTTGGGAGGCGCCCGAAGCGTAACATTTTGGTATCCAGCGCCAGCCAATATTCCGATTTTTGCGGAGTCTAGGACATGACCTGTAAACAAAATTGTTTGTCAAATTCGCAATTAGTCCATGGATTTAGCCATTTAGGGTCTATCCACACATATCTGGGTACGAACGGCCTTCAGGCGTACATGAGTACCGAGCCCGAAAGGACAAAATACTAAACTAATGAGGCATTTTGTTTCGTTATTAATCAGCAGCTTGTTGTATCATTACTCTTCGGCTGTTCAAAAATGTATCATATGTTTTTGTAAATAGATTTAAAAATAAATACTCTTACGAGTCGAAAATGGTTTATGTTTAAAAACTAGATGCGGTTGGTGTTTTCTCTATCCGATTTCTCTGAGACAAACACCGAAACAAACTCAGAGGTCACAGTCTCGTTTAAAGTCCAGACATAATCTTGGTTGTCCAGACATAATCTTGGTTACGAGATTAGTGTCTGAGATGGTCTGTTGAGGAAAGAACCACACAGTTTTGAGTGGACCTGTCCAGTGCACGCATTACTCAATAATCGTGTACTTAGCTCAACTCATAACTTATAACTGGATTTATAACATGTAAATGTCAAAACACCCTTAAACCGCCAACCATAGATTTACGACCAACCTTTATCCACCAGTACAGCTCCCATGGGTATGTCGAAGCCCACATTCCTCACATCTTGCTGAGGCTCGGGCGCCTTCAGGATCTCTACTTCCAGCTCGGTCATGCCGTCATCAGACGCCGATATTAGTCTAGTGTCCTCGACCTGGTGGAGGTAAAATTTTGTTCAAAAGTAAAATTGTGCTAAAAATGAATAAAAGAGTGCCTTATTTTCTGACAAAGCTACTAAGAAACACACTGAATAAAAATTTAGCTGTTACGATTTCGTCATCACCAGCTGGAAGTTCTGAAGATACCACATTACCACGCTTATAATCCCCGTAAGGTTTGGCAGAGGTGTATCTATAGTAGACCTATATTTCACCAGTTATCTTTGAGTTCCAAAGGGGGCGAGCATATTGAGCGAGGGGACGAGGCCTCCGTGCCTCGGAAAGCACGTTAAGCCGTTGGTCCCAGCTGTAATTCGTGGATCTTTGACAGTCGTTTACGGGTAGTCAGAAGCCCGAAAGTCTGACAACCAGTCTTACCAAGGGGTGTCGTATTACCAGATACTGGGTTTTGGAGGACAGATAGGCAGTCGCTCCATGTAAAATACTGGCATTCAGTTGCATCCGGTGAGACTGGAAGCCGACCCCAACATAGTTGAGAAAAGGCAGGCAGATGATGGGGGGGCGAGCCTAGTGCCATCAACTGGGCACAAGTCCAGACTCTGGGCTGCTACTGAGAAATCACTGGCGGAATAACCCAATACCACTTTGACCGACTTGGAAATCGAGCCCAGGACCTCATCCTCAGTAAGTATAATAATTATTTCTAAACCATATGTTAACTAAGTTATAGTCCATATTTTGCTAAACCGAAGCCAGCATAGAACAAGATTGCCAAATAAAATCTGCATCTATTTATAAAGTGTTTAACCTCATTTAATAACATGAAAGATACAGAGGTCATTGATATTTAAATCATAAAAAATAGTACCTACATAATACATATTCCGGTTTGGGTGAAGCGTACACGTTTTATAATTGCAACTTTATTTTTACTAGGAAACTTATTATTGGTTAACCAGTTGAAGCATTAAGTGTTTCATATATAAAATTACAAAACATCACGCTTGTAGGTTGCCCCGAAAGAGTAGGCCATCGGTTGTCCAGATTTTTATCTCACAATACAATGAAATCATCGTTATTATGAAAGAGAGCCAGCATCTGCCTAGCCTTTTTCCCCAACTGTATTGGGGTTGGCTTCCAGTCTAACCGAATGCAGCTGAATACCAGTATTTAGTAAATATGAAACACAGCCGAACTATATTTAAAAACAAAAACGTGTGCGGTCGGGGGGACCCCCATCAGGAACAAAGTTCCTCACGCGATACTCGCACGCACACACACTCGATATAATAGAAAGTATTTTTGCTTGGTGACGATTTCTCCCAGTCCACTCCTACCGCAAGATGCGGTAAGGAACTTCATTTTCAACAAAATGGTATTTTTTTTTCATTTTTATGGACCATTCGCACTTGACCAAAACATTAACACCCCTTGCACCACAAAACAGTCAATGCGTTTAGCGTTAAACGTATTTAAAATGTCATTCTTCTGTCTATCGTTTGAAAATGACAGTTTTTTTTTAAATATGTTATAGTATTTCTCGCAGGTCATACTACACGGAGAGAAAAATCTTTTGTGCTGTCTCATAATCTGAGTGCATTTGAGTGCTAATGAAAAAAATACCATGCTAGCACAGTAAAAATTCTTACGCTGTACAGTAAAATTTATTGGACAAATAGTGAATTTTTCCCAATCTCACTCAGAAAATTTCCTGTAGATGTCACTTGCACTCACTTTACAGTGCCGAGCACAGTAAGTTTTCTAAGAATTTTCTCTCCGTGTAGAAGGTTATCTGGCTGATTAACCGAGCTTGCCTGTGAGTGCCTCAATAAATTAAGGCGTCTAGCCAGGGTTTAAAAACTAAGCGACTAGAGGCACCATGGGGTGCGGCCCTCGGCTTAGGGCGTCGCTGGGGGACTGCAGCAAGAGACAGGCTGGATTGGATTAATGAAAATGACAAAGACAGAATTATGTTTTAAATATGTTTAGCGCTAAAAGCATTTAGTGATTTGTGATACAAACGGGCCAGTCTGTGCCAGTGCCAGTGTAGTGGGCTGATAAAGCTTTTTTTTTTAATTATTTATTTATTTATTTAAACTTTTCGCACACAAAAAGGTACAAAGGCGGACTTAAGAGGGTTCATGCGTTAGAGCCATGCTGGAGTCAAAATTGATGATTTCCGATGGACAAAAAAACCATAATGTGTTTAATTTATAGATGAGATATTGACGTCATATTATTGGCAATTTTATAATCTAGTGCATGGCTGAAAAACATTTTCAATTTTTTGTTTAGTTTTCTCATCAGAACCGTGTTTATGCAAGCCTTTTTTAAAACTAGCGATCGACGGTCTAAGCAGATGCTAGATATTAGTAAAACCATATATGACAAACTTATTACAACATTACTTTATAAAAAATAAGAACATTTTTTAGTGCATGGCTGAAAAAAAAACACGATTACTGTAAGTTTTCATTCAAGAAAAGTATATTCAAAAGTGTCAATTGTAGCCACTTTTCGAGATATTAAACGTGTTAGTTTAGGATGAAATCTGAAATATTTATATTTTCTTTTAGACCTAGTAAATTAAGACATTTATGTTCTAAAACATGGTTCAAATATTTTTTTAATAACTTATATGTTTATTTTACTATTAATTATTTAGTATTGCTATATAATCGGCGCGGATTCACGCCACCGCTCAATGCCGGCTGAGGCCTTTCAGAGACAGGACGTGTGTCGCTCCCATCGCTGCGTGTCGCGTAAAATATTATCGTACTTTCGCGAGTTTTTAGCGCGACTGGGACATATTGATACTTTTTATTATAATATATTTTTATTATATTACAGAACTTTGGTGAGTACATACTTTAATGTAATGGTATTCAATTAACTTAAGAAGATTAAATTAGACTTCTTTATGTATGTTTCGATTTTACTTTTTTTTAGATATGGCTAACAAAAGGCGCTATACGGGAATAAAAAGAAACAAATATGAAAATTTAGCCAAGGCTAATGAAGCTAAAAGGTAAGTTACCGAGGAGCCACTTTTTAACTATGTAACAGGTTATAGCCAATTCATAATTTTCTTACACGGGGATAGAATTCCTAATAATTTGCGTTTATTCTGTCTTATAATCTCATAAACTGAATTGACCATTCTGGGGTTGTCAGTTTTGGATAGTTGAGAATATACCACTGAAACGAGGTGGGTTCTCTACTTATAAAAAATATATCTATATTAGGTGTAATTCGTAAACCATAAGAAACAATATTATACTTACTACTTTCTGAAGTCAATATAATTTTTTTAAATTACTTTTTGTCTGGGTATTTTTATGAAACACAGTAGTAATAAGATAAAATTAATATCCGATTCGTTGTTATAGGCAGAAAAGAGAAGTTCAAATATTTCAAAATGCTGTTGTAAGTTTTTTTTTTCTTTTTACTTCTTTATATTTTATGCAATTTTTCAGATTTTATATCTATTAAACCAAAACTAAATAAGACATATCTTCGTTATTTATTTATCTCAAGCCGACAATCGATCGCCTATCGTGGTGCTTCTTATGGTTTGTGTCACTTCATATTATACTCTGCATATTATTTTCAGACTCAACAAAAAGAAAAAGTCACTGAAAAAACACTGGATATTCAGGAAAACTTGCAGGCGTTAGAAACGGTTCCAACTCAAGATCCTGACGCAGGATATCTTGTAAGAATGACTTGGACATTTGTAAACATATTTTAGCACAAATAAAACATTGTTGTGTCTCAAGCCGACAATTGGCCGCTGGACACGATGCTTACGGTTTGTGTCACTATGTTATACCTACATGTTATTTTCAGACTCAACAAAAAGAAAAACTCAGTGAAATAACACTGAAAATTCAGGAAAACTCGCAAGCATTAGAAACGGCTTCATTCCACTATACAGGGTGTTTGGCAGAACGTTGAACATACGAAAATGGTGGGTAGGTGGGGTCATCTGCTACTTACTCAGCCCTAATTTATTTGGCCCTGGCGCACTCTAAATTAAAAAAAAAATTTTTTTTTTGCTTTCTTCTAGTTTCACCACTTTTTTTAACTTTAAAGTGTTACGATGTAGAAATTAAAAAAAAATGCCTGTTTTACCCATTTTTAATAAAAATTACACTTTAAAGTTAAGAAAGTGGTGAAAGTAGAAGAAAGCAAAGAAAATTTTTAAAGAATATCCAGGGGGCCAGGGCCAAATGAATTAGGGCTGAGTAAGTAGCAGATGACCCCACCTATCCACCATTTTCGTATGTTCAACGTTCTGCCAAACACCCTGTACATAGAGTACTCACGGAGGATTTATGTCTGGTCAATAAAAGTGCAGTGTGGGTGCCTCACACTCTGAACACGGATCAGAAGGAGTTTCGTTATGAAACTGCGCGTAGCCATTTATCGTGGTATCGCCGTAAGAAAAATATACTTAATAGATTCATATGCCTTGATGAAACTTGGGTCGAATTTTATACTCCTCGTCAAAGACATCAGTCACGATGTTGGGTGGAACCGGGTACTTCAGCTGAACATTTACCATGTGCAGAGCTACATGAACGAAAAATACTACTAATAGTAGCTATGGATGTCAGAGGCATTGCTTTTTGGAGAACTTATGATGAAAATACAACTATGACTGGAGAGCGATATAAGTCATTTTTAGAAGAAAATATTCCTGTTTGGGCAGACGAACATCATATAACGAGTCCTATAATTTTACATGATAACGCCAGACCGCACAAATCAAAAATAGTTCAGAATTTAATTGAAGATAAAGGATGGATTGAAATTATTCAGCCGCCATATTCCCCGGATATGAATCCTTATGATTTCAATTGTTTTGGCCATGTGAAGAGGAAATTGTCGGGTACTCGATACAATAGCAAAAAGGAGTTTGATATTAAACTAAAGAGCATTATTGATGAATTAAATGAAAGTGGTACTTTAAATGGTGTTCAAGATTTGCCAGCAGTCTGGGAGCGAGTGATTAATAGTGGTGGAGATTATTGATTAGTGTCACAAGGTTATATAGTATAGTAGTCAGTTTTTGTAAAATAATAATAATAAAAAAATATGACACTGGAAGTGGGATGACCTAATATAATATTAATCGTTGTAGGACTTTACATTTGTATTACATTTCTAACTTTTCACCCCTGATTAGTATATATATACTTTATAAACTACCTATCCAAAACTGCCTATTTATTTCACAAGGTTGTAATAAAAATAAGAATAGTAAATAAAAATCAACCAACGGTTAAATAAGTATCATTATACATAACTCAACGGATCAACATGGGTTAGTTTGACTATAATGACAGAGAGCACACCAACTCTACGCACACAGACACGCGCGCATCTGTGTGAGTGCAAAGAGCACTGCAATTACCTAAACTTGGTGCCGCGGATTTGGCGTTAACGCTCTTAATGCCTTATCACTACATAGTATAAAACAAAGTCGCTTCCCTGTCTGTCTGTCCCTATATATGCTTAGATCTTTAAAACTCCGCAACGGATTTTGATGCAGTTTTTTTTAATAGATAGAATGATTCAAGAGGAAGGTTTATATGTATAATACATGCATAATATAGTAGAGAAACACTGATAATTTAGATATAGATATGCTTAAAAAAATACATTAGCCTGCAAATATGATGCCATTTCTCGAAAAAATATTTAGAAAAATCATAACTCAATAGAAACGTATGTTTTGTGCATGGAACATCATGCAATATAATGTTAATATGTGTTACGTAGTATCAATGAAATTACAAGATTACACGTAAAATGACAAATATGAACATGAACTTACCTATACTAATTATTTCGACCCTGAAAATTCTATCGGTTAATTTTATCATTTTTTTGCGATTATTATACGCCGCTCGTTATTCGTATTCAAAGTACCCACCGATTTGAAGAAAACATAAATGAATGTTTATCTACAAATCTATCCAAAATATATGGTACTAAATTCGAAACACAAATACATAATAGTTAATCTTGTCAACACTAGATCACGCTACTTGGATCGATTTTTAAAATATAAGACATTTTTCGGTATGTGCCATATGTGGGACACTATGCCCTGTAGGGTTAATAGGCTCCAGAATAAATGTACAGACACCAGCACATCAAGCTACCCGAAACTGACAAATTTTCCCAATCAACCTTGAACCTAATGCTAATAGCGATAAAGTTGAAAATCTATTAAAGAAATTTGACAGATTGTAGTAGCTTGATGTGCTGGCGTCTGTACCTGGCAGTATTGAAACATGATACTGGTACCTGTACAACGCAGTCGGCTCCTGCAGGCAGAGCCGCGCCAGTGTTAATTCTTGCGCACTGCCCGGAGCACAGAGGCGCGGTAGGTGCATCCCCGGCCGTCACCGCCGTGCGCACGCGGCGTATCCCCACACCATCTATGCTTAGACAGGCGTAACCTGGGGACGGGATACTGAAGATGTAAATAATAATAATAATTCTTTATTTCACCAAAAGCCTGATTTTTCTACAATAAATTATTATCACAAAAAACATAAAAAGCTTAATACAAGGTGTAACTTAAATAACGCCAAACTCTTAAGGGGTCATTGTACTCATCATTATGAACAACTTTTACTATGGGACCAAACCTGAAATCGCGAAAAAAATTTATCTGTTCCTTATATTTATGTTCGCATAACTCGTCAAAATGTAGGGAACAGCTCTCTTAGTGTGTTTGCTAAGTCTTATCTTAGAATACTAATGTCTCATGATTGCTTGATAGCAAGACAATTTGCCACTTTATTAAAACTTTTAAAAAGAGCATCAAAAAAATTACAAGTTTCAAATAAGTCAGCATTTCACAGGTCTTTTAATGAATAATTAACTTTAAAATATTACCAGTATCAACTACTTATAACGGGTATATTTAGATAGCTGTATTATCACTTCCGAAAGCAGGTGTGATAACATAAAAAAACCGGCCAAGTGCGAGTAGGATTCGCGCACGAAGGGTTCCGTAAAATTATCTATAAAAACGACAAAAAAATCACGTTTGTTGTATGGGAGCCCAATTAAATATTTATTTTATTCTGTTTTTTAGTATTTGTTGTTATAGCGGCAACAGAAATACATCATCTGTGAAAATTTCAACTGTCTAACTATCACGCTTCATGAGATACAGCCTGGTGACAGACAGACGGACAGATGGCTGGACGGACGGACGGACGGACGGACTGCGGAGTCTTAGTAATAGAGTCCCGTTTTACCCTTTGGGTACGGAACCCTAAAAACTGTTACTGTATAGCAAAGAAAATGTATATTCATTATAGCTTCAGGGTCAAATAATTTCATGAAAACATCTTTTATGTAGGTAATACACACGGCGACATATTAAGATATAAATTTCTAATTTTAGCTCGCCTCGCTTAGTAGCTACATTATTATGTTACAACTAGAGCGGAACAAATTGCTTGATGACTATAAAGTGTGTTAGGTTAAACGAGGGACATACTTTAAGGTAGTGTAGTACTCATGAAAATGAACAAACTTTTAAAACAGCTGCTCCATGCATTTTAAGTTCGCATAACACGACAAAATGTGGGGAAGCCGTTCCCCACATTCTATTTTTTCATATTTCGGAGATGATCCCGTTGTAAAAGTTGTACATTTTCATGAGTGCTACACTCCCTTAGGCGATTAACACACGGCACCGCGCACCGACGCGATTGGCGGTGAAGCGGACCTCATGTCGCATTGGCCACTAATATATCCGTTGATACCTAACACACGTACACCGCCCGATCGCGCGGTCGAGCGGTGCTCTCGCCGCCACCGCCCCTCCGCGCTGACGTCCGTGCGGTGAGGCGGTGCCTGGCTGCGTTTCCACAGAAGCTGAGCTGCGCGGAGGTGAGCAGAGACTTATAAAAATTGACCAATCACTTTGCTCAAAATACACATCTCATCTCCGCTCCGATTCAGTGGAAAGGGTGCGTTTCCACAGAAACGGCCCTCACACACGGGGTGCCGCATAACCGCGCGGATCATCGTGGGTGCAGGACGTGTTGCAATTGAAAAATGGAATTCGATGTCGAAAAGTTTATTTCGGTGATCGAAAGTCGAAATGCTATCTGGGACATGACATGACATGCTTTTCTTCCGGTGAAATACAAGGACGCATGTTCGTATTTACTCCAGAAATTGCTTTCCTTATATTTGGTAACAAATAATCAAATGAAGACGTGGACATCCGCGTATAGTTAAAAAAAATATCTTCGTGGTTTCTCAAACTTTTATAGAATAACATGAAAGTCCCATTTAGAGTAACCCAGTAAATAAATAAATAAATAAAATTCATGGAATAAAATTGACATCTGACAGATTTTGTATTGAATAACTGTCAAAAATTCAAAATTATTCCTCAGATAAAATTATCTGGCATTGGAAAAATCAGCCCTTGGAGACATAGGTAGAGTTATTTAATCAAAATAGAATAGATTCAAACTTGTCATAGTATTGTGAGTAAGCACTAATTTGCTGTTAATTTGACTTCAGCATAGTTGTGATTATTGAATTGTGTCAATGTGCAGTTAGTACAACCACAGCCTCATGCAAGGCCATTCCTCTCATATTGTGTAATTTAATTATGTAAGAAGCAAATTATAAAAACCGCATATTACTCGTGACCGGCATGCATGTACAGTCACCAAAAGAGATAAGTAACCAGGCTCTTCGGATATAGTTGAAGTTTAGTAAGAAACCAATGTATGTTTTCAAATGAAATTTAACTTGAAATATGAACAGTTTGTTTTCTATTAAGTAATTAAATTCAATTATATTTGAAAACGTCTATCGGTTTCTTACTAAACTTCAGCTATCCGATGACCCTGGTTACTTATCTCCTTTGGTAGCCGTACGATCAGATATATGAACGTAAACGAAGCAAAAGGAGTATGTAAGTATAGTAGCAGGTGGCACTCTGTGGTTTCTGCCTACCGTGGGAAAAAGGCGTGAGAAAAAACTGATAAATATATTACCATCTTTAACAGACGCAGGGAACGGTGGCATTGGTTCCTTGGCATGCAGTGTTTGTGCCACAACTCTTCCGAGCCCTTCTTCAATGGTCACTATCTCCAGCCTTTCCTTCCACTCCGCCATCACATCATCAACTGCCTTCCAAGCGTCAGACATCTCTACCATAGGGAATGGAGACTCCCTTGGTCTTAAGGCCACTTTAGTAATGTCCACGTTACTGCTGTGCATGCATGTGTGGTTGAACTGCATATTATCGTGAATGTAGCTTACTTCAGCCACCTCATTGTGTATCAAAGATATTGCATGTGGTAGGATTGGTTTCACAACTTCAAAACATTCTGTGACCGCTTTTTTGCTGCCAGGGAAGTTGATGATGAGGGTTTTGTCTCTGATGCCAGCTACTGCACGGGAAAGCTGGGCCATAGGTGTCTTCTTCAAGCTTGCAAGTGTCACTGCTGTAGTGATACCCGGCACTTCTCTCTGTATAATCGCTTTTGTTGCTTCAGGAGTGACATCTCTAGGAGTCAACCCCGTCCCTCCCGTAGTCAGAACTAGATCGAGATTAGTTTCACAGAAGTATTTGAGCTCCCTTTCAATGATTTCTTTTTCATCTGGGATGATGATTGTGTGGAGGTTAGCTTCGGGGAATAGTTCTCTGACAAAGTCAGCAAGTGCTGGTCCTGACGTATCCTTTGTATTGTCTTTAAAACATGTGTCACTGATGGTGATCACTGCTACTGCTTTCACCATCTTGAAGATCTACATGAATAATTTTTTTTTTTTTTTAATACAGGCATTATGTAAGTTGCTTGCCAAAAAAATTAGTTAAAGAAGTATGGCGGGTATAAAGAAATTACAATCAATTGATCACCTTTCGAATGAACAACAATTCTAATCAAAATTATCACAAGCACGCAACAAGTGAATTTGGTGGTGAAAGAAAAACAAAAGTTAAAGTAAATAAAATAAAAGTGTTTACCTTTTAAACTACACTGGTTAAATTATTTTAACTGATATGCTGGTGAATGAACCAATAGACCTTGTTACATCACACTGATAAATGATGTTGTTATAAAAACACTATTAAAATAATAACAGGTTCAACGAACCAACACCGGCCCTAATCAATCACAAACTAACTTTTTATTTCTAGCCTGTAGGCAAATGTCAGCTGTTTGACGTTGACAGATCAGCAGGTAGGCAACCTAACGGTAAAAACAAATGCGTTCATAATATTTTTAGTCGAATAATAACTTCAAATGGAGAGCAGCTCTAATCATTAAACCAAACAACAAATGAACTCAGATTGAGTGGTAGAAAATGCCTATGGCATTAAGTCCGCCTCTGTACATTTATGTACAGACGCCAGCACATCAATTTACTACACTCTCGTCATATTTCTTTAATAGATTTTCTACTTTAGGGCTATAGCATAAGGTTCAATGTTCATTGGGAAAATCTGACAGTTTCGGGTAGCTTGATGTGCTAGCGTCTGTACCTGAAGTATTAAATAAATAATTAACTCAGGTAAGCAAACTTTACAGAAAAAAAACATCATCAGCTGCCTAGCCTTTTCCCAACTATGTTGGGGTCGGCTTCCAGTCTAACCGGATGCAGCTGAATACCAGTATTTTACATGGAACGACTGCCTATCTGACCTCCACAACCCAGTTACTTGGTAATACGATACCCCTAGGCAAGACTGGTTGTCAGACTTTCGAGCTTCTGACGACCCGTAACGACTGTCAGATTTACGAGGCACGGAGGGGTCTCGGTATGTAAAGATGGTCACTCATCCACAGACCAACCGCGGCAAGCGTAGCTTAACCTGATCGATCGACCTGTGCGACTGTTATTATTTAGCCACGGGCCCAAAAAAACACAATATATAAATTAAACAATATTTAATAGTAAAAAAATAAAATAATAGTTATTTGTGCAAGTGTTGTATAATAAGGGGTATTAAAACGCGAATGTAGGCTTAGACACGAGGCGAAGCAGAGTGTGATAATAGTATCACATGAGTGTTTTAATACCTAATTATGTACAGACGCCAGCACATCAAGCTACTACAATCTGTCACATTTCTTTAATGGATTTTCAACTTTATCTCTAAAGCATAAGGTTCAAAGTTGATTGGGAAAATCTGACAGTTTTGGGTAGCTTAATGTGCTGGCGTCTGTACAGTTGCATAGAAGACTTTATCCACACCGATGATATGAATCCTCTATAAAGTTTCTGGAACCATATGGTGTTGTATGTATAGTGTTGTAAGGACTCTATGAAAATTAATGGAAAGTTTAATTGCTGAGTATCTAATACCATCAAACTATGTATTCAAAATTTTTGCAATACTAATATCGAACAAAAATGGCGGGATACGACGTGATTTCGAATAACCTGTTTTTGAAGTGAAAACTTTTTTAGCATCGTTGTGATTTGAAACTCAATGAAACGAAAAAGCGACAGTAAAAAGAGATAAACACATACATCTATAGGATTTATCGTGCGAGAGAATGAGATAGAAGGCATTATACAGTGCTTCTTATATTTGTGATCTCCTCTTTGTGCGCTGCCCGTACCCTCTCCCATCTTCATACGTTCGGGAATATTCGTAAGTCTTCGTAGATTGTCGGTACTGCTCTGGGCGTCTTCAAGCAGAAACCTAATATGCTGATAGTGGTGGTACGTGCTACGCAAGACACTTAGGTCTGAGCGTTGTACGTGTCTTAGTACGTCTGCGCGCCTGCGTATTAAGAAGCTTGGGTAAAAGCATCATAACAACTGTGGTGTATTGTACACGTGTATCGTTTACATAAATATTTCTTTATTTTAATAAAGTTATTTTTCAAGTATGCCGAAAACGAATGCAGAATATTGTCATAATTATCGGAGAAAAAAAAATGTAAAATAACTTTTAAACTTGGTATCAATATCATTATAATTAAACCCTACAATTATCCTACTCCTGAAATTCTACATTCATCTCATTATCTTGAAGTTAACATTTTTGAAGGTTTCACTTCTATCGCGTGTGAACTGCACACTTTTTTTTTTAAATACGGCGCTGTGGGTAGTGAAACGCGCGTGCTGTTCTTTTTTTAAATTCATAAAGATACCACGAATTGAGTACCTAGTGAGAATGTGGCTGTTTGATGAGTAAGGAAGGGATCGAAAGCAAAGGAGTTGCGTAATGAAATTTAGTAAAACATTGGCGCCGATTCCCTTGTTCACAAACTAAACTAAATTTACGTTCAATGCATCTTTTTCTTTCTATTTAATTAAGAAAAGGACAGAAGATAAATATTAGTTTAGTCCTGTCAGATTAAGATATTCCAGACAAGTTTAGACGTAATTAAAAGTTGGATACTAAAAATACGTCTATTTACGTCAGGCGCTGACTAATTTCACAGGACTAAACTAATATTTATCTTCTGTCCTTTTCTTAATGAAATAGAAAGAAAAAGATGCACTGAACATAACTTTAGTTTAGTTGGTGAACAAAACGATTATTATGAATGAATATTATGTTACTATGACACTGGTTGTTTTAATGTTGGCAATAAGCTAACTGTTTCAAAAACTGTTGTAGAGGATTTATAGCATGGGTGTAGGGTATTAAAACAAAATTTAAAACCTATAAATGCAGGCTCACAATTCTAATTTACAATAACATAATTAAGGCACAATTACATTCTAATAATACAGTTTCATCATAACGATACATACATTTTATATCTATTATGTAATTTGTTAACAATATTCTTATCTAGTTGGACGGCAATACAGGTTTGTATAAGTTTCTGGAGCGGCGCGTACCGACCTAAAGCGGTCGAGTTGCCGACTATAAGGAGTTTGTGTTTCGCTCGAGTTACGCTTACGGCGAGACGGCGCTGATCGTTTAGCACTTCCCCTTCCTGTAACGCAAAATTATTTTTACCGACCACAGTAAAAGTCGATCAATTAAATAATATTAGAATTATGTTACTTGGACTTGTAAAGCTGTGTATTCGATACTATATTTGCGACTGGGCTCCGCTCATCTACAACTGCTTTATTGTATGAATGTTTCTTTATTTATAAAAGTTTATCACAGTACCCACGCTCCAAGGGGCTTTAGAATGATAGTGCCTATCCTCTTGGCATAACCATCAAGTGAGACAACGCCACGCCGCGACACTTTTGTAATGGGCCACATCATTTTTCCACCAATATTAAAAAGTGGGGCAATTGATTCTGCTCGTTATTCTGATCAAACTATTTTCAGGTTTTGCGCATTTAAATTTATTAAATTTTATTTAATTTCATTTATTTACACGTTGTATATGTATATTTTTTTTTTTTTATATATTATTAAGACATTATTAACTAACCTTAACTTTTTTGTCATCATTTTTGTCGGGTCGTCTGGTACAGGAGTATATGATGACGGACTTGTCCCTTCCTTGGAACTGGTC
Organism: Eremobia ochroleuca; assembly: GCA_949629135.1. NCBI lineage: Eukaryota > Metazoa > Arthropoda > Insecta > Lepidoptera > Noctuidae > Eremobia > Eremobia ochroleuca. The sequence goes on along the minus strand of OX451404.1, from coordinate 7,586,015 downwards.
TACAGTGCTGACTTCGACCGCAAGGTGTGCGAGAGAGCGTCGCAGGAGTGATACTTGATCACGGTACGGTGCTATGACGCCAATCTCCGATGATTTCACGTTGCCCTGTAGTTGAATAATTATAATTATATTTGATGACGTCACGCAAAATCCTGCATCTCGCAAGCAGTTTACTGAGCAACTAGCCAAGGGCCCGACATGAATCATCGGGCAGTTGCCCGCTGGACACAACACCCGTCTGGTCGGAGGATCCTCCTTTTTCTATGGAGGATGAGTGAACTTTATCCCCTGTTCCTCATACCTCTATAAATTCTTTAGTTGGCTGAGTTCAGTCAAAAGGACGTCAACCGGTCGATTCTGGAAAAATCTCACTGTGATAAATAAGGTGAAGTGAGCTTACAGTGAGCTGTGAGTCATGCTGATGCTAGGGATTGCCACTATTGACGACTCACTCCACGCTCACTTCACCCAAGTTTTCACGGTGAGATGTTTACAGGATCACACGTCTGTAGTAACATTTCGTGAATTACAAAACCCAGGGCGGCATTACTGTTTATGAAAAGAAGAGGAGAGAAAAAAAAAAATACGCAGGTAATATCAGTCTCTATTATCCTTGCTACAAAAAATAAACCAACCTGTTTCAAAGCGTCAACCAAGGCGATAACCACACACGCTTCAATGGGGTTTGCGCAAGAGTTCTTATTGTTAGTAATTTCGGGGCAATCTTCAACAGTTTCCACGTCTAAGAACAACGCTGCGTGCTGTGGTTCAGGACTACAGGCCGTTGATAACCATGGGGAGTCTAATAGATGAGGTATTTTCTGAAAATATGAAAAATAATACAAGTGGTTGTTTGTTTAACGCAAGATTACGCTTTTCTTCTCAAGTAGACGTTCGTTACCCCTTCCTTTCCTCATGAAAGGAAGGGGTAAATAACGAACTAATAATCCTACTTCCTACTAATATTATAAACGTGAAAATTTGTGAAGATGTTTGGATGTTTGTTACTCAATCATGCAAAAACTTCTGAACGGATTTAGATAGAATTTGGTACACAGATAGTTTATAAGTAGGATTAACACATAGGATACTTTTTATCCCGGTACTCCCACGGGATCGAAACTTAATAAATGATTTAATTTTCAAATTCTCAATTCAAAATCTTGGTGTTGAAATCAGAGTCGTTACTTCAATAACAAATCGAAATTTAGGGCTGACTGGTCAGGTGGCTAGTTAGGGTTGCGCAAAACTCGTGTCTATTGTTGTGGACCCTACGAACTAAAATTAGTAGGCGCAATGTTCTTTTTTTACATATTCCCTACATCAACCCTCGCGATTTTTTAACCCGGCGAGCGTAAGGTTGGGTATAATACACCCAGACCCTAATAAATCGCTCGATATTTTGTGACATATACATATTTTTTTTTTATATACAGGGTTTCCCTGGAAGTATGGATCAAATCGAATAGGGGCGTGGGCAAGGTGATTTCCAAACTTTTTAACCCTAAGAATGTCGGTACAATTTTTTACGGTTCAAAAGTTATGACCAATTTTTGTTTTTTTTTCAATCACTTTGCGTAGTGCTCAAAGAAGAAAATCATAAAAAAAAACTATCAGGGCTATCAATTAAATTTTTTTTCAGGACGTTGTAGAAGAGTGGATCTTTCCTGTGGTAATACTTTTACGCAGCTAGAAAACATGTGTTCTATAAGAAAAAAAAAACATTTACTGCAAAGGCTACGTGCTGGCAAAAATTTAATTCAATTTTCGAGCACAAATTTTATTCAATTGCAAAAACTTTGTCACGGTTAAAACTTTTGGAAATGACCTTGCCCACGCCCCTATTCGATTTGATCCAGACTTCCAGGGACACCCTGTACATATATTTTAAATTTTATCCTCTGTTTCAGTTTCCTATCTATTATAATGACAATAATTTAAGAAAAGAATTTGAAATCAATATTAAACCGTAAAAATGTCGGTTGATCGAATCTCTGACAAGTTACAATAAAACCAAATGAAGAAACTCTATCTTTACTAACCAGTACGTCTATGTCCAACCTAGCTAGCGCGATATTCTGGTCGGCGCACTTGAGTCGATCGTTGTAAGCCACTCGGTTGGCGACGTCGGCCAGAGCTTGGTTCATGCGGTACTGCAGCTGTAGGGTCGAAGTCGCTTCTTCGCACATCAGGCGATGGAATAAACTTTCTTCCATGCCTAGGCGTCTGGAATGAGAATGAAAGATTAATTAAGATGAATATTTAGTGTCGAAAGAAGCGATTTAGACTTTTGAATTTTATTTGGTCACCCATCTACAACGTGTAACGTTAAATGGGCAAAACCTCAGCCACCCCAACTGATTTTTAATTCAGTTGACATATTTCACACAGAAAATAAGTCATTCTGATCGCTTCTTGCGTCTACGTGGGAGTCGTCATCGGGCCGCTCCGCCGCGCTGACATTGGCTTGCTTGACCTATTAATAAAGGAATATTATTTTCCAGGCGACTAACAACTTAAAAGGGCGACTATCTATTTGCTACTAAAAATAATGGCATGGCGACTAATATTAACAGTGGGATAACAAACTGTATTATAGGCAACTAGATTGAACTTGAGAACTTAGGATGCAAGAGCGAGCGAAGCGAGCTCGTGACTTGGGGCACCCCGACACGGACAGGTTAGGTTCGAAGGGAAAGGAACCTAACACGAAGCGGATGACGGGGGCTCGTTCGCTCGCTCCGCTCACTCACTTGAGCCCCCGTCATCCGCTTCGTGTTAGGTTCCTTTAAACCCTGCAGACAGAAATAGGGGCCCCGCGAAGCGGGGCTCCGTCGACTACGCCTTATTATTATTAAAGATAATAATTAGTGTACTTGATATACAACCTCGTTGTTTAATTTAAGAATGCCCATTTTCTACTTTTCATCCGCCGTCAGTAGCTGCCAACCTACTATTTTTGCTACCGTCTTTAATTATTTTTAATCCCAAATTCAGATTAATCTGTCGCCGCGTTAAATACATGCCATTAATAAATAGACACGGCAACGATTTTAATGAAGATTTTTTGAAAAATGTGACCTATATTAAAAAGTGGTTCAATTAATTCTGCTCGTTATTCTGATCAAACTTTTTTCAAGTTTTGCGCATTTAACGTTACACGTTGTATAATAAAAGCCTCTGCAAAAACATTTTACTTTTAGAAGCCGAAAAATGTAATAACATACTGTGTTTAGTTAGTTACCTAAATCTTGTAGTTTAACTTTGTCGAAATAGAGTTTGAAATTTATAAATAGCACGACGGTTTAAGCCTGTATTCTAAAACTTATTTTATAATAAAGCTGACTTTTACCTTGCTGCTCGACTCCTGACTACGGGTGGTAACTGTTCTGGATCTCCCACTAAAACGAACCTCTTCGCTGCGAATAATGGACGCAATACAGTACTCTGCAACACCTGCCAAATAACCAATTTATATGCTTAAGGATTTTTAAGCTTAAGTTCGTTGAAAACAGCCGGTCGATTCTGTAAAAATCTCACCGTGAAATCATAAGTGAAGTGAGCACTTAATAGTGTTAATCCTTAGCGAATGACAGCTCACGCTCACTTCACCCAAGCTTTCACGGTGAGATGGTTACAGAATCGCACGGCGGTTCTGATTCCTTTGCAACTACAACACATAACGTTGCAAAGAAAAATCAAGCACTTACATCGTGTTTACACGCACGCATATGCCGAAGGATACCTCACTGCGATGCACCGCGGGGTGCTTGGGGTTTACCTTGATGCCTGGCATGTGCGTGCGTGTCTGTTAGCATGCATTTGTTTTACATGGAGTTGACATCGAGGTAGCGAGCAAAACCGCGACCGCGAGGTATCGCAGAGAGGCGTCTTCGGGATGTTATTACCCTTAGTCCTAATGTACAGACGCCAGCACATCAAGCTACCCGAAACTGTCAAATTTTCCCAATCAAATTTGAACCTTATGCTTTAGTGATAAAGTTGAAAATCTATTAAAGAAATTTGACAGATTGTAGTAGCTTGATGTGCTGGCGTCTGTACAAGACAGGCCCGATAGGACCAAACTATTCATATTCTGATTAGGTACAGAAACATTCATTTTTACCTGTGTAGCCTCATCGACGATGCAGAGATCAAAAGTAGTTCGGGAAAGCATCGCGTGCGTGGCTCCCAAACATGTCACTCCTACAACATCCTGCAAATACAATCATCTCATAAACTCGTAGCCCAAATGTTGGCGTGCAACAAATATACAACATTATTTTTAGTATATTGCAAACCTGAATATAGTTTGTTCAGAATAAATATCTGAATCGATTTCAATAATTCTTACTCATATATCATATTTTGTCCCAAAAATATTTAAAAAAGGTTACAAGTTGGACGCCGAGCGACACTAAGTAGGTACATATCCGCAATCATATGCGCACTAGGCGCGGACGCACAGCGGGCTGGAGGCGCGGGCGGAGCGGGGGCACCGCGTGGTGTGAGCGTATTTTTGTACGGACATCCAGGTAGCATAAAAAGCATATCATTTTGTGAGTTTTCATGATAAAGTTTTGACATTTTGTACTTAGATTCTTTACATAAGAATACTAGACGTGTTTCGGGTTTCGCATAAACTAAAACTAATGTTGTATATGGCGTGCGTACGAAAATCAGTGGGCGAGTCGTCACTGTCAGTAGACATCATCGAACGACTGCCGCGAAGTGCGCGCACATAGTTAATTTTTTTTCTGTTTTATTGTATGTTGGGAAAGTAAATAACAAGCAGCAAACTATATGTCGCTATCTATAGTAGTTTTTTTAATCCTAGGATTTTTGCAAAGGTTCAGAAAAACCTATGAAAAACACGAAATATCCAGTAACTAATTACTATTTTTATATGCCACTGTCACAATCATGATTCTGGAAATTAGCAGGAATCTTTGGGAATGAGAAACTTTTTTTTTTTTGTAAACCCCCGAAATAATAAAAATAAAGTTACCATAGAATCATAGAGTGCAGCGAGTTTTTCAGGCGTGTCGCAGTCCTTGGTCAGTGTTTGTTCGCTTCGCTTATGCAGCGCGGGCGCAATGCGCGCCGATGCGCCCAGACGCAGTATACGTAACGATTCTGGCAACCTGACGAATTTACAGTTCACATATAAGATCGTAGAATAAATCGTATGCGACCTAAGCCTGAAAAGCAAGTCATAATCATGCCTGATTATGACTTGCTTTTCAGGCTTAGGCCGAGATTTATAAAAGTTACTTAGCACGTGCTTTGGCTTAGATATGTTCTCGTCTTTATCTTACACTTGTGTGGCAGTGAACAAGACAGAAAACTGTTTGTTTTCTATTCATTAAATTAAATTTTATTCGAAAACATCCACCGGTTTCTTACTAAACTACATCCGACTTCTCTGACTTCGACTGGTCTCCTTTGATGGTCGTGCAAAGTAACGTTTATAGATCTTAACCTAAGAATCTTTTGCTACAGTAACATTATGCTTGAATTCACACTTCGCCTCGAAGTATTCATTACTTAGTAGTAGAAAGTCAATAAATATTTCACCATTAAAAAATTAAGGTAAAAATATTTTTAACGTTTCTACAGTTATAGATGATGGCTGGAGCTTCTTCAGGGTAGTAAATGTATAATAATTTATTATTATATATTTATGAAGCAGTTGCTTACTGTACTTACTGGTAGTTACCCAACACGTACGGTAAGCTAAAATGGAAGCCGATAGGAAAAATGAAGCGAATTAATTTAATATGAAATTTCAATATCATCAAAAGTTATCCAGAAAAAAAGTCAATTATTAAAGTAGGTAATAAGTACAAATATTTGCCTACCTACTTAAAACTGTATCAACGGCAGAGTGCGTGTGCGCAGTGACGAGGACGCGCTGCTTCAAGCCGACCAGCATTTGTATAAGCACGCTTAATGTCTGTGTTTTACCTGTAAGGAAATTATCGAAGTTATGGGTCGAGGAATAGGCGAGAATTCCAGCAAGGTAAGTGAGGTGAGATGAAGGCATTGTTTTTTCGCTGTGCAAAATTAACTTTTGTGGTGAAACTACACAGGAGTGAGGGGTATCGATATCTGAAGACGTCAAAACAAAATCTTAACTCATAATTTCAAGTTACTACATCTGTTCACGGGGTTATCGGCCTCTGGTAGGTAGGTACTTGTTAAGTTTCGCCAGTTAATTTAAATTAGAATATTTACCGGTGCCCGGCAGTCCACACATGAGCGCGTAGTCCCTAGCCGCGAGACACTTGAGCACGGCGCGCTGTTGCTGTATGTTGAGCGACTTCATGAGACGGGTACCGAGTCGACCCACGTCGCGAGGTAATTTGGGTTCAAATTGAGGTGATTCTTTGTCTATTATTAACCTGGAAATACTAAAGTTTAAAATTCTAGCGAAAAGGGGGCTTGCTGTACTTTACTTAACCTCAAGAAGTACTTCAAAATCTTGTTGTAGATACAATAGGAAGAAAATAAAGAAAAAGAAGAAGAAAGAAGATGATGAAGATGGAAGAGATCGTAGAAAGCGATAAGGCCACCCATTGTATATTTTGTAATGTACAGACACCAGCACATCAAGCAACTACAATCTGTCAAATTTCTTTAATAGATTTTCGACTTTATCGCTACAACAGCATAAGGTTCAAAGTTGGTTGGAATAATTTAACAATTTCGGGTGGTTCGATGTGCTGGCGTCTGTACAATAAAGTATATATAAAAAAAAAAATAGGGCAGATACACTTTTTACAAAAAAAAAAAAAAAGCTACTACAAAGTGAAATATGTATTTTAGATGCATATGCCAGTTGTGGCGGACTAACCCCTGTTAGGAGGTGTTATACAGTAGCGGGTTGTACCCTGCGGCTACCGAGCCCTCGGGACAGTTCAACCCGATTTTTGACGTACGCTGCCTTACTGGTTCGCTGGTCACGTACGCCACCACGCACCCCTGAATGCGTATCTTCGACGACGACGGAGCACGTAGGAGGACCTCAGAGTGGATACCGAAGAGAAATGAAACACGTTTTTGACTTGAAAAGGTTCTTCGGAGTTCGGCTCGAAGCTTGTTTCTTGGTGATGTTGCCTCTTCGGTGGCACGTTTTCGACTGACCCCGGACCAAAAAATGGCCCGTCTTATATACCCCGCTAAGTTCCGTTAACGGGGACCGCGTATTTTTGACCTAATTTTACTTTTAATTTCGCTTCAGCCGAACCCTTTCTGACGCCGTATTTATTTATTGTTTTACAAAACCATGACAATATATACATCAAAATGTCGGTTACAATCTCTACTTTTACATAAAACAATAACATATTACATACTAGTTCACATAAAAAAGTTTCTAGAACAAAAACTGTAAAATATTCTAGTTCGTACACATTCATCGAACACAAAACTTCTTATATCTTTTCCAATAAGATTCTAATTAGGATTCTATTTGCTGCAACATCATTTTCTAGACAGATCCTAACTAATTACATAAAGATCTTGCTAATTAGTCATCAAATAAAAGGTCTCATTTTCAAATTCTAATTACGTAAAAGATCGCGAACATTTTAGATTTTCAACTTTATCTAAATCCTTGCAAATTGAGATCTATCGTTACAAATAGCTACTATTAGGCTAAAAAACACTAATTAACAGGAATAGAATAATAACAATGAGTAGTAACGCAAGTTAAATCCTTAACATCACAACAAACATATAAATTCAACGAATTCTTCAACAAGATCAATTTTTCTTACAAGATCTTATAGGAATCTTATCCATATCGTTATTCCCGATCTTACTAATTAATGGACTTGCTAATTACAGACAGAATAGAGACAATAACCTAAATCGTATTCTGCCATCCATAATAAAACATAAAATCTTTAGAAATACGTTAGATGCTACTTATTTACACACTTATATTAGCAAAACTCAGTCTTTAACAACTAAACCTAATGAGATAATAGCTAATTAATCCAAATAAACATCTAATAAGTGAAAACATCCTATCTAAACATATAAAACATGACAAAAAACTACTTGCGTGTTAGGTGGTCTCCACCACTACTTGCGCCCTGGTGCCGGCATGGGACCCTCGTCGCCGACAGACTCCTCGTGCGTCGCACCATCCTCCAGCCTCGGCGATACTCCCGGCACCAACAACACCACCCGCGAGCTCGGCCGTCGCAGCACACCGCCTCTTGTCTCGACGTCGACGATCCTGATGCGCCCGTCTGGTCCAGGATACACCCGCAGGATTCTGCCGCGTGGCCAGGTGCATCTCGGCAGGCTGTGGTCGACGATGAGCACGATGTCGCCAACTCGCAGGTCCGTGGAGCTGGTTCTGCCCGTAGTCTTCCTCGGCAGCAAAGTGGGCAGGTATTCACGCAGCCAACGTTGCCAGAAGTGGTCGGCAAGTCGCTGCGTAGCCTTCCAGGTGTCCCTGCCCACGAGCACGTGATCTTCGAAGCTGCCGATTCTCGTAGCGCCGCATGATCGCCCGATGAGGAAGTGGTTTGGTGTGAGCGCTTCTTCTTCAGGGTTCTCGGAGATGTGGGTGAGAGGCCGAGAGTTGACTGTGTGTTCGGCCTCTAGGAGGAGAGTGTGAAGTACCTCCTCTCGAGGATGTCGTTCTTTAAGTGTGGCGTCCAGTGCGGTTTTGATGGATCGCACCAGACGCTCCCATGCACCGCCCATGTTGGGTGCACCAGGCGGGATGAACTTCCATTGCACGCCGATCTTCTCTGCTTCTGAGACGAGGTCTTCATTTTTCAGCGTGTCGAGCGCTTCTTTCAATTCTTTGTTGGCGCCGACGAAGTTGGTCCCGTTGTCTGAGTAGATTGTCTTCGGCATTCCTCTTCTTGCAGCGAACCGTCGTAGAGCCATGATCATGGAGTCGGTGGAGAGCGAAGGAGCAAGCTCGATGTGCACTGCCCTGGTAGTTAGGCAAGTGAAAAGCGCTCCCCATCGCTTCTCGCGTCTTCTTCCCACGGCGATCGTCATTGGACCGAAGTAATCAATGCCGGTGCACGTAAAAGGAGGTGTTCCGTGCATCAGCCTCTCAGCAGGTAAGTTGCCCGTCGGTAGTTCTTGCGGTTTCGCCTTCTTCGTTTTGCACCACTGGCACTGGTGCTGAACCGCCTTGATTGCTGACCTCAATCCCAATACCCAGAAGCGTTGCCTTATCTCGTTCATCACTGTCGCATGATTCCCATGATTGAAGCGACAGTGGAAGTCTTCGATGATGAGTCGCGTCGTCTTGTCCTTGCTGTCGAGCACGATGGGTCGCTTATACTCTCTTGATACACCCTGTATCGCGTCGATTCTTCCTTTTAGGCGCAGGAGTCCATCTTCGGACACTACGTCGAGCCTTTTCAATTTACTGCTGCCCTCGAGTTGTTTCCCTTGCTGAAGACACTTGATATCTTCTTTGAAGCTCCTTTCTTGGCTTCCCTTCAACAGGAGAGTTTCAGCTTGCTCTAGTAGGTCTGCGTCTAATGGAGCGTAGCATTTTTCCGGTTTCTTCGAAGGTCGAATATTCTTCTCAATTGTCTTCGCCTTCTTGCCTTGCGTCATCTTCCAGGTTGGGTCTTCTTTGCTGGCGTGAACCTGTTCCTTCCTTCTGCAGCGTTGTATGAACTGCAGTACCCTCGCTGTAGCTCGCCAGAGTCTCTTCCAGGACGAAAACCTCTCTGGGTCAGGTGATGGGTGGCTGATGCTCGCTGCTGCCGCGATGTCGATGGTCTTCTCTTCACCGGTGGTCTCCTTCTTGAAGGTTCTTGGTGCAGGCCAGTGCGCTTCTTCTTTCTTCAAGAAGTCAGGACCAGTGAACCAACGGTGATCGCAGTCGAAGTCTTCCGGCACGTCGCGCGTCGCATCATCTGCTGGATTCTGAGCCGTAGGTACCCATCTCCATTCCTGTGGTTTTGTTAGATCTTCTATCTCTGCCAAACGATGCGCTACGAAGGTCTTGAACGTTCTTGGGTCCGTCTTGATCCATGAAAGCACTATGCTGGAGTCTGTCCAAAAGGTCTTCTTTTGCACCTTCAGATCCATTTCCTCTTCCACTGAGTGTGCTAGTCTGCTTCCTAGGAGGGCCGCCTGCAGCTCAAGTCTGGGTATCGATACCGGCTTCAACGGCGTCACTCGTACCTTCGCCGCCACCAAGCTTACGTGGTATGTCCCATCTTGATTCTTCGTTCTCCAATACACGGTGGCTGCATACGCTGTCTCGCTTGCATCTGTGAACGTGTGCAGCTCCCCCTCGGTGCGATGTGGCGCTAGACACCTTGGTATCTGAAGGTCTTTGAGCAGCTTCATCTTCTCCAGGTAAGTCTTCCATGTTTCATATTCCTTTTCTTCTATTTCTTGATCCCAACCGATGCCACTTCTCCATATACTTTGAAGCAGCTTCTTGCCTTGGACGAGAACCGGTGACGCCAACCCCAATGGGTCGAAGGTTGACATGACAGCGCTGGTGACTTCTCTCTTGGTCGGAATCTTGAAACCCTTTGCTATCTCTTCTGGTGTGTTTCGAAGATTCGCCCTGAATCCGATGGAGTCTCTTTCTGTGAACCAACGCAGTCCTAGTGTCTTCTCTTCTTTCTCGCCAAGGTCTACTTCTGTCTTCTCCGTTGCTTCGTTGTCCGTGCCTTGCAGCAGTTCAGGTTGATTCGATGCCCATCCCCTGAGTTCGAAGCCCGCCTTCTTGTGAATGAGGTCTACCTGCGCTGTCACTCTTCTGAATTCTTCTTCCGTATGAAAGCTGTGCAGGTAGTCATCCATGTAGTGGTTCAGCTCTACTGCCCTTACTGCCTCTGGATACTGCTCCTTGAAGTCCGCTGCATTCCGATTCTTGACGTATATGGCTGTGCAGGGAGATGATGTTGCACCGAAGACCACTGAAGTCATCCGATATTCCCTCGGTGCCACGTCTCGTCGATCACCTCTCCACAGGAACCGTAGACTGTCTCTATCTTCTGGTCGGATGCGAACTTGCAGAAACATTTCCTTGATGTCGGCTGCTACTGCTAATGGTCCTTGTCGGAATCTCAGCAGCACACCGAAGAGCGATTGCAGTAGGTCTGGCCCTGGTAACAGAGCGTCGTTGAGGCTTCTTCCTTTACACTTCGCTGCGGCGTCGAACACGATACGAATCTTCTTCTTGAGCGGATGAACCACGGAGAAGTGAGGTAGATACCAGGTCTTCTTATTTTCTTCTTGCTTGGCAGGTGCTTCTTCTGCATACTTGTTGTCGATCAGGTGCTGGATCTGCTTGCAATATTCCGTCTTCAACTGAGGATCTTTATCCATCTTCTTCTCGATGTTGAAGAGTCGATTTTTCGCTGAAGTGTAACTCTCAGGCATGACTTCATCTTCTTGTTTCCATAGCAGTCCAGCTTCAAAACGACCGTCTTCTAATCTTCTGCAGGTCTTCTCAAGGATGGCCAGTGCTCTTCCTTCTGCATCTGTCGTAGGTCTTCTTGGTTGCACACCTAATGCTTCTATTGCGAAGTGTTCCTTGATGGCTTGATGCATCTCTTCTTCTGTTGTGCTGGCATGAAGACACCTGTTGGCAAAGTGCACTGGTCTTATTCCTCCCGTGTCGAACCCATGTAGCACCCAGCCAAGTCCCGTTCTTGAGGCAACTGGTTGACCTGGTCTTCCTCTTCTTATTTCTTGAGTCACGATGAGCTCCCAGTTGTCTTGACCGATGAGCAGCTGTGGTGACTCCCCTTCATAATACAAAGAGTCGGCGATCTTCTTCAAGTGTGGACAGTCTTCTATTCTCCTCTTGTCCAGGAACTGAGGTGTCAGCTTCAGGTTATCGACGGTCCGGACTCTCTCAAGGGTCTTCTTTCTTTCTTGGTGAATCCCCTTCACAATCAGGTCCAATGTCTGCGAGTCCTTCTTCTTGATAAGCTGACCTCCCACTGTTTCGATGATCAGTTCTTCAGTCTTTCCTTGAGCGCCGATCTCCTGTGCCACCTTTTCATCTAGCAGTGACACCGTTGACCCTTCATCCATTAGAGCCAATATCCTTTTGGATCCATGCGACCCGAAGACTTCAACTGGTACTATCTTCAGGTACGCCCTTGCATTGTTGGCCGCATTCACTGATGCCATGACACTTGCTACTTCTTGCTGTGTCTCATTTTTCCCCTCTGAGGTCCTCTCTTCCGTGTTCACATGCAGCAGATGATGGTGCCACCTCTTGCATTCTTTACACGGCGGCTTCTTGCAGTTCTCTTTGCGATGCTTCCCTTGGAGACACTTGAAGCAGACGCGACTCTTCTTGACCAATGCCCACCGATCTTGCACCGACGCCTTCAGGAACTTCTGGCAATCCAGGAGGAGGTGTTCGCCTTGACACAAGGGGCAAGTCTTCTCGCTGATTCTTGGTTCCTTTTCTCTGAAGTTCCCTTCCTTTTCCTTCGTTGAGTGCGTCGCTTGTCGATGAGTCCTCTTGGTCCATGTCTTTTCTTCAGAAGTCGCGAAGGCTCCACATTTGTCCGCTTCAATATTCAAAAATCTGGACACCAGCGTCAGATCCGAGAACTCGCCTTCTTCTGTTGCTGCAGTGAAGTCGTACCACCTAAACTTGAGGATCGTAGGCATCTTCTCAACTATTTGCTTCACAATTTCCGGTGAATGCAGGTACTGCGGCTTCTTCAATCCTTTGATGGCTGCTACGCTGTTGTTGATCTGGCTCGCGAAGACGCAGATGTCCCTTGGGTTTTCTGATATCCTTGGCAGCGTCTTGATCTTGTCCAACTCAGCCAGCACCAGCGCGTCAGGTCTTCCGTATCTTCTTCTCAGGGCCTGCATCACTTCCAATGGAGAAGCTTCTGAAAACAGCAAACTCTTGATGGCTTCTCTTGCATTGCCCTTCAGTGCTCTTCTTATTCTGTATTTCGTTGAACATCGGTGCCGTGTCTTCATAAACAACCTTGAAAGCTGTCCACTCGCTGCTGTTGCCGTCGAAGTAGGGTAACTCGTGGATGTACTTCGGCTGCTCGGTTGATCCTCCTCGTGTGGCAAGGGCTTCCTTCAACGCACTTGTTAGCGTTTGCAGCTCGATCGTAGCACCTTTCGTTGAGGAGTTCTCTTCAGGCTTTACTTGCAGCTCTTCTGATGGACGCTGACCTCGTAGCTCGGGTTGTTTGTCTTTGCACTCTTCAAGTACTGAAGACTGGATCCAGTTCTGCACCTGTGCTGTTCGTTCTTCCAGGTCTTCATCCACGGAGTCATCATCATCGCATTGCGCCAGCTCCAACCTGACGCGTGCCTTCGTCGCGTCTTCTGGCTGATGAACTCGTGGTCTTCGTGGACCTGGCTCGACGACTGACTCCCTTCGACTTCAAGGTGGCAGTAGAACCGGCAACACCCTTTGCCGGACCATCTTCTGGAGTCTTCTTTGTCGTCCCTTTCGGTGCGGCATCTTCTTTCTTCTGACCGGTAGCACCGGTCGCCGCTGTGGTCGCAGTCGTGACAGTAGCCTCCGTCGCTGAGGTATCTTCCGTTCCCGTCGTCCCTGAAGAAGTTGTACCAGTGGTTCCTGTTGAACCCGTTCCCGTTGTTCCTGATGACGCAGACGTGACTCCTTCTGACCCGGAAGCTTCCTCTGTCTGGTCTCTCTCGGAGGGACGAGACGGGTTGCGTGAGGGGGCATCCTTCTGCGATCTCGTTACGGGCATCTTCTTGAATCTTCTGGCTGCTTCTTCTTCTGTCTTCTTGCAGGGATCCGGCTCGAAGGACCATAAACTGTGGCGGACTAACCCCTGTTAGGAGGTGTTATACAGTAGCGGGTTGTACCCTGCGGCTACCGAGCCCTCGGGACAGTTCAACCCGATTTTTGACGTACGCTGCCTTACTGGTTCGCTGGTCACGTACGCCACCACGCACCCCTGAATGCGTATCTTCGACGACGACGGAGCACGTAGGAGGACCTCAGAGTGGATACCGAAGAGAAATGAAACACGTTTTTGACTTGAAAAGGTTCTTCGGAGTTCGGCTCGAAGCTTGTTTCTTGGTGATGTTGCCTCTTCGGTGGCACGTTTTCGACTGACCCCGGACCAAAAAATGGCCCGTCTTATATACCCCGCTAAGTTCCGTTAACGGGGACCGCGTATTTTTGACCTAATTTTACTTTTAATTTCGCTTCAGCCGAACCCTTTCTGACGCCGTATTTATTTATTGTTTTACAAAACCATGACAATATATACATCAAAATGTCGGTTACAATCTCTACTTTTACATAAAACAATAACATATTACATACTAGTTCACATAAAAAAGTTTCTAGAACAAAAACTGTAAAATATTCTAGTTCGTACACATTCATCGAACACAAAACTTCTTATATCTTTTCCAATAAGATTCTAATTAGGATTCTATTTGCTGCAACATCATTTTCTAGACAGATCCTAACTAATTACATAAAGATCTTGCTAATTAGTCATCAAATAAAAGGTCTCATTTTCAAATTCTAATTACGTAAAAGATCGCGAACATTTTAGATTTTCAACTTTATCTAAATCCTTGCAAATTGAGATCTATCGTTACAAATAGCTACTATTAGGCTAAAAAACACTAATTAACAGGAATAGAATAATAACAATGAGTAGTAACGCAAGTTAAATCCTTAACATCACAACAAACATATAAATTCAACGAATTCTTCAACAAGATCAATTTTTCTTACAAGATCTTATAGGAATCTTATCCATATCGTTATTCCCGATCTTACTAATTAATGGACTTGCTAATTACAGACAGAATAGAGACAATAACCTAAATCGTATTCTGCCATCCATAATAAAACATAAAATCTTTAGAAATACGTTAGATGCTACTTATTTACACACTTATATTAGCAAAACTCAGTCTTTAACAACTAAACCTAATGAGATAATAGCTAATTAATCCAAATAAACATCTAATAAGTGAAAACATCCTATCTAAACATATAAAACATGACAAAAAACTACTTGCGTGTTAGGTGGTCTCCACCACTACTTGCGCCCTGGTGCCGGCATGGGACCCTCGTCGCCGACACCAGTACTTACTATGTGAAGTTGATAACATAATTAACATAGACGAACTGGATTAAAGACCTATCATTGAAGCTAACTGAAAAACTAAGCGAATATTTGCATACCTTGAATGCTTTGAATACTTTGCATACCTTGTATTGTATTTAATCAAGTATTTTCTAACTGAACAGACAGCTGTGCTACTGGGGAGTTTGTTGCGCCACTTCTTCTTCCCAGCGAAAGCACTGGGAAGTGGTGAAGGGCGGGCGCTTTGGGGGACTGTCTTTTGTAATTTTGACGTTCGATAAGTGCTGATTCTCAGCCTAGTTTGAATAAATGTCGTTTGATTTTGAAATTAATTTTAATTGGGACCACCGGGCGGGCGACTTCTACCAATTGAAAATAAACTAGTCAAGAGCGAGTCGTACCCACCCTCTTTTCAGTCCCTGTTACAAAAAAAAAAAAAAAATTATATCTTTCTTATTTACAAAATAGTTGGGCAAACATCATCTACAACTACTCCAAATTTCAAGTTGATATCATTAGTAGTTCTTGAGATATCCAGCTGTGACAGACAGACAAACTGAGTCGCATCATAAGGGTTCCTTTTTACCATTTCGGTACGGAACCCCAAAAAGAATGACGTAATCTTCGAATGCACAAACTCCTCCATATTTTGAAGTCGGTTAAAAGTCATTAGAATTAACGGCCATTTTGAGAATTCGGAAGTTAGGCTTATAAATACACAAATCTGCGTTTACGCTGTGTTGAAAATCAGCGTGGAAAGAAGTTTGGAAAAAGTGTACTTACTTCCGGAGTCTGTCCGCTCGATCGCTGTCCTCCATAAGAACGCCTAGATTGGTCAGATTCTGAACAGTGCTCGCATAAGACTCGTACGTGTCGATGTGGTATACCGTGACTTTATTCAAACGACTACCCACATCCCTGGAAGAATATTAGAAAATGTTTATAAGTGAAATGTAAAGGCAACGGTTTTGTACCCACCACCAAATATCTAACATTAAAAAAGCAATTGAAATAATAATTACTAAAAAAAAGTACTATTGTTCACAATATGTTACAAACAATTATCTTTATTTTTAATTATGTGTGCGTGACTTGGCTATCTCATTAGGTTTAGACCTGTAATGATAGTTTTAAAGCATTTAAATAAATAAATTATAAACCGTCTTTTATGATAGATTGGTATTATATTCGTACCTCTCAAGAAATATGTGTATCTCTTTAGAATTTGCAACGGTCACAACTCCTGCGGCGATCCACGGTCGGTTCTCTATGCTGACTATTGAAAATTCACCCTCTTGTGGACCTTTACTAAATTTCGTATCTTCATTATTACCTAAAAAATAAAAAAAACAAGTTTAGCAAAGTATCTATTGTAAACATTAAAAACTATGTTTTGAACCTGCCGAGAGATGGAGAGCCAATTTATTAAGAGTACCGTTTGAGTTCGAAGCTATTCGGGAAGTAAATCACTGTAAAAAAAATCGGTACAGACGCCAGCACTTCAAGCTACCCAAAACTGTAAAATTTTAGCAAACAACCTTGAACTAAGGTTGACTGGTAGAAAATGCCTCAGGCATTAAGTTCGCCTTTGTACAGTACTTTTTTACTTGTGCATATTTAATAAATAAAGTTTTTTAATAAACCTTGAACCTTATGCTTTAACGATAAAGTTTAAAATCTATTAAAGAAATTTGACAGATGGACACCTATATATTTGTAGCTTGATGTGCTGGCGTCTGTACCATGCACAATCATAATAATATTTCAAGTTTACCTTTGCCTTCAGCTTTTCGATGAAAGATGTGTAAGTATTTATCTTCTAAATAAGTTACTGCTGTTAATTTCAAGTTAGCTGCGCATGTTCCGCGTTTTTCTCTGAAATATATGAAACATGTAATTGCTTAACCATCAAGCGGGCGCGCGGTGATTTGCAACGCGCGTAAACTAAAAGACCTATAGGATATTTCAGGGATTTATAACACAATTTTTTTTTTTTTTAAGTATTTATCACATTATCATTATGTTAGGACATAAAAAAAATTATAAAATCAACATAATATTCTAATTTTCTTTGGATTTGTAAGCAATTTTGCGTTATACATTTTCTTATACCTCTAACTTTCGCGTGCTTACGTGCTTTCGACGCCTGCGCCGCGACTAAAACAAATGCGATCTATGCACTTCGGAGGGTGCGGAGAGGGGAGGTAAACAGTTTATTTCGTGCACAGTGAAACAATGACAGACTACTAGGGATGGGAAACACATGCGACAAGAAATAACCATATTAAGAACGAAAATGTATCGAGTGCGGTCGATTCGACGCCGCGCGCCTGATTTAAGGTTAAATTGTACTGTCATCTGTACTAGGTCTAATTTTTGTTTAAGGCCAGGTTAAAACTATGATATAAATAAGTTTATGAGTCATTTAGGAGTTTTATAACACAGTTTTATATACAGGGTTATTTGTAAAACTCCAACAACCTCTTAAGAGGTCATTGTACTCATCATTACACAACTTTTACTATGGGACCAAACCAGAAATCGCGAAAAAAATCAGCTGTTCCCTACATTTATGTTCGTACGAGTCGTCAAAATGTAGGGAACAGCTGATTTTTTTTTCGCGATTTCAGGTTTGGCCCCATAGTAAAAGTTGTTCATAACGATGAGTACAATGACCTCTTAAGAGGTTGTTGGTGTTTTACAAATAACCCTGTATATTCTCACCTCTTTTCAACGCTATCAGTCCACAGTGCATGTAAAGGAGACGTCACCATCTGACCTCTCTCTTCCATCTTCAGCAACGCTGTCCAATGCAGGAAGTACTGTATATGTTTCAGTGAGAGGTGCCCCATCGCTTCCGTACGTAGTTTAGACAGAGGATGGGATTCAGACACGCTTGGACCGTTTGTATGCCTAGGATAATCGAAAGGAATAAATTTAAGACTATTTCATGGTGACTAAAGAGCGAAAAACGAAGTCTTTTCTAATTATAGTCCTTATGACAACGGACATAAAGTGCAAAGTAATATGTAATTGTAGTGCCGTTCGACGAATTAGTAAAATAGTCCAGACACCTTTTTTTACTGTTATTTTTTTTTTTCATGCTTAATTTTAGCAAAAATTTTGGGAATATTTTAATTCCGCGACCACAAACACATATTTTCACGTCAAATACATGTTCAAATCAGCTAAAAGAAACATTCTAAAATATCAATATGTTCTTACCAGAGATGCAGCGAGCACAGAGTGAGGTAGGGGCACTTAGCGCATGCGTTATGATGATCCACAGGTTCGGGCAGCTTCTGTTGTAACATTACAGACGCGTCCTCAATATCCACCAGATTCTCTGAAAAAGCAAATACAGAATATTTAAAGGTTTTCCAAAATGTGTGATTTTACAGACGAACATACTTAACGTACAAGAGAATTTGCACTGTATTACTAACTACTTAAAGAACAAAATTAATGGTCCGTTTTCGTGAGACATACACCAACTTTTTTTTACACCATAAAGGCGCGCGTAGGGTCTATAGATCTATAGTTCTGTCGTCCCCACTAGAGCCGCGCGGCTCCGTGAGGACGAGCCACGCGGCCGGGCCTCGTGAGTTCTTATAATGGGGACGCGTTGCAAACAACAGTAAAAGCCTCGCGAAGCTTTCGAGGCCACGCGGCACTAGTGAGGTCGCGCCTTAAGGCAGGTCTTCCCAAACCAGAAAATAATGTCAAAACTGTACCTGAATCTATACAAATAAATAAAACTTGAATGTCTCTTTCAAATCTCCAAATAACAGCTTTTTACTAAATGCATATGAAAGTATATACGATACTTATAGCAAAAAAATATTTTTAACATTTTTGTCTCTGTCTTTCCAGCTAATCTCCGAAACGGTTGGACAGATTTTGACGGGACTTTCGCAGATAGCTGATGTTATAAGGAGTATCATAGGCCTTTGTCCCGGTAGCACGTTTCCCTGGGATAATTTCCGACATTCACGCGGCCGAATCCGCGGGCACAGCTAGTGTAAATATAAAAATAATAAGATACCTGGGTCAATGTCCTCAGGCGACTTGGTAAGATACTGCACTAGTTGATTACGTAGCATCACCAAGTCGCGCCGCTCTGGGTACCCACAGCTTACCTCACGCAACTCTACGCGATCCCTACACAAATTAGGATTTATTTTAATAGAATTGGAAATCATCATTATGACAAGGCTATTTTGGCAAATCACTTCTGGATATCGCCGATAATCGAACTCGTTATTGTTTTCCGACCCTAAGTTGAATGTCCAATCCCAATTCCAATTTTATAGTGATGGCTCCATCGTTTTATCGATGATTCTGCCAATTTCAAGGTTGAAGGAAACAAAGTGTAAAGTTGAATGTCACTTGCACGTGATAAAACGACGATTCTGTAAAAATCTCACCGTGAAATCATAAGTGAAGTGAGCTTGAAGTGAGCAGTGTCAATAGTGTTAATCCCTAATGACAGCTCACTCCACGCTCAGTTCACCCAAGTTTTCACGGTGAGATGGTTACAGAATCGCACGGCAGGTCTATTTGTCTATGTGACAGTTAGATTGTTTCACTTTCAACCCTAGAGAAGTATCAATTTACTGGAAATTGTTGTCAAAAGTGGTAAACCAATTGCGACATCTACTATACATGAAGCTGGGGGAACGCCATTTATTCACTAATGTTCGTAATTCGCCCGCCCTGAGGGGCCCGCGGCTAAATAATAACAGCCGCACAGGTCGATCGATCAGGTTAAGCTACGTTTGCCGCAGTTGGTCTGTGGATGGGTGACCATCTTTACATACCGAGACCCCTCCGTGCCTCGGAAAGCACGTTAAGCCGTTGGTCCCGGCTGTCATTCGTAGATCTTTGACAGTCGTTACGGGTAGTCGGAAGCCCGAAAGTCTGACAACCAGTCTTACCTAGGGGTATCGTATTACCCAGTAACTGGGTTGTGGAGGTCAGATAGGCAGTCGCTCCATGTAAAATACTGGTATTCAGCTGCACCCGGTTAGACTGGAAGCCGACCCCAACATAGTTGGGAAAAGGCTAGGCAGATGATGATGTTCGTAATTCACCTGCCCCCTGGCACATGGGACTTAACTGGCGAAATGTGGGTCTACTATAGTTACACCTCTGCCTAACCCTTTGGGGAAAATTGTCGTGATGTTACTATGTTGTGTGTTCGTAATTACTTCTATAGACAAGTCTGTTGTGGAGTGTGGTGTAGTCTGTGGTGTGGAGTGTGATGTGGTCTGTGGTGTGGAATGTTGTGTGATCTGTGGTGTGGAGTGTGGTGTGGTCTGTGGTGTGGAATGTTGTGTGATCTGTGCTGTGGAGTTTGATGTGGTCTGTGGTGTGGAATGTTGTGTCATCTGTGGTGTGGAGTGTGGTGTGGAGTGTGGTGTGGAGTGTGGTGTGGAGTGTGGTGTGGTCTGTGGTGTGGAATGTTGTGTGATCTGTGGTGTGGAGTGTGTTGTGGTCTGTGGTGTGGAATGTTGTGTGATCTGTGGTGTGGAATGTTGTGTGATCTGTGGTGTGGAGTGTGATGTGGTCTGTGGTGTGGAATGTTGTGTCATCTGTGGTGTGGAGTGTGGTGTGGTCTGTGGTGTGGAGTGTGGTGTGGTCTGTGGTGTGGAGTGTGGTGTGGTCTGTGGTGTGGTCTGTGGTGTGGTCTGTGGTGTGGAGTGTTTTGTTGTCTGTGGTGTGGAGTGTGTTGTGGTCTGTGGTGTGGAGTGTGGTGTGGTCTGTGGTGTGGTCTGTGGTGAGGTCTGTGGTGTGGAGTGTGGTGTGGTCTGTGGTGTGAAGTGTGGTGTGGTCTGTGGTGTGAAGCTTGTGGTGGTGTGGACTTTAACGGGCTGAATGACTGGCAAGTTCAATAAAGTGATTATTTACTTCAAATATAGTAGTAGACCACGCTGTGCCGCTTGAGTGGGGTCCTCACAGTTTTGCAAGTTGAGCATCATGCCATACAGTACTAGTTGACCGCGATGCTCCGCTGACATGGACGCCTTGCCACTCTTCAGTTCTAGAGGAACCACTGCCTTTTGACGTCCTGCAATAACATTATTGTTTTGTAAATCTATACATATTATGAAAAAAAGTTGTTTCGTGTTTGTCTGTGTGACCGCTTAGATCTTCTAAACTACTCTGTGGATTTTGATACAGTTTTCACCAACATTTACTGAAGTGCATTTATTCCGGAAGGTTCGTGATTATAATGCAGTAATATCTCGATGTTTTCGTTGCGAACTAGGGGCGGGTGGATATAGATAAAAGGAATTACAATAGACATATATAAGTACAGTAAGCGGCCTTTAAGAATGTACACGCAGTTTAAGATAAAAACGGTCTTACATTGTACGAGTGACAGAGACGAAGCTCTACAAAATCGAACATTTACGAAAACCCCATGTGCCATTATAAATAGTTAAGTACTTATTATATTCTTACCACTTCTCTCATGAATTGTGACTTGCACAGTGGCGTCTATTTTACCCTTTAGCCCCAGTTTAGGGCAGCACACGTTCTCTTCAATATCCAATATTTTGTCAATGTGTCCGGACCAGTTGTTTTTGTCTATTTTCACATTCTGGGAACAAAAAACCCTTAATATAATCTGAGAGAAAGCTATCAGTGAATATGGCCGTTTAGCCTTCGATAAAAGTTGGTTTTGTATACTGTTCGCTCACACTGGTTTGACCATCTCTTTCTAAAGCTTGATGTATAATATTAGCGCCCAGCAAGCCAATAATGGTAGGTAATTGGTAATACAGCCTGGTGTCCGCAACTCCACGTCAATGCGCATATTTTGCGTACGGAAGCAAGCTAGAAATACATTGTCTAACACCAAATGGAATACAATATTGTTATTGTAACCTTGCATCATCCCACTGGTGGGCAAAGGCCTCGCCCCACTACCCAGCTCCTTCGATAAGCCTAAACTGGACGGAGCACTAGTCGCTTGTTTTCTCCAGCTCGTCCCGTCATCTTCTACGGGGTCTGGCGCGATGCTTTCTGGCTGTGTTAGGGCTCCAATAATGATAGTCCTCCAGGCCGTATTTCGGCCATGGCCGCCAATCTCAACGGTGACGAGCCTTCGGCGCAGGAGATATTATGGTGCAAAGTGTGCGCGCAAACACAAGTACGCTTTCTCATCCCTCACTCATATAGTATGGGATGGCAATCCGACACGACCGGAGAGATATCAGGGCTCCAATACAATATTGTAGAAATATTTTATAAAAAAATGTAATTACCGCAGCTGTTGGTGGCTTGTCCATGACATAAGTGTTCATAAAGTCAGCAAGTGGCGGTAGATATTTGTATATATTCGTTCGTGCCTCCTCTTCACTCAGCCCAGTGTCATACAGTCTTGCCACTGACTCCTTTATTATACTGTCAGTGACTGAACGCAGTTGTTCTATTGATGAAATCTTTTGAGTCAGAGCTTTTTGTACTAACTCGTGGATTAATATTCCTGTTGTCATCTGTAATAAAGACAAATAAGGGTGAATCACACTTGCACGCTTGGATCGGCAGATTTCTGTATCTCTGTCTCTATTGAGACTTCATACGCCAGAGCAGGAAGTTCATCTGAAAAATGCTGATGTGCTTGAAGTCTAATGCATTGTTTAAGGCACAGACGCACAACGCGGAAAAAAGTTACGAACGCCAGCGCGTTTATGTGAATTAGAGGAACCTACATGTTATTGCCTAGTAAACAAAGTTCACAATCGCCAATAATGTACTCCAGAGCAAGCGCGAGCAGCCGGGCGAAAGCTATCTCGTAAGAAAAATATATGACACCATACATCATTCATAAGAATCAATACCAACGTACAGCCATATTAGCCGAGTCAATCCCTCGCCATCGTTCCTGTAGCACAGCCTTACGCTTACAGAACACGCCGGCTACAACACTAGTGCTGGACACCAAGTGGTCTGGGCGCAACACTAGCAGTCCTGACGTGTTCCTCACACTATAGTGACCTGAGGAGTCCCGTGATGCAAGTATACTGACTATGTCACTAGTCAGAAGAGGGGTGTCGAGCCTGAAATATTTATATTGAAAGTTTAATTAGACGATCATAAGTAAAGTCAACTGCATGTCAGTAACACTACTACTAATAAAAATAAGTTTAATAAGTTTTATTGATTCATAAACAAGTGTTACAATATTTAGGTATGACACTGGATCCCGCACTAGGATACCCTGTGTCGCAGGATATACTAAAACTGAACTCAGTGCTTCGAAATAAAGGTGCTGTCAAAGACAGACTAGATTATACTATAACCATATATACTGGATGCTTTTTTTTACAGGCTCCAAATTTTTACAGGGTGTTCTACTCATGAATATGAACAACTTTCACTATGGTACCAACTCTGAAATTACGAAAACAAAATCAGATTTTTTTTTTTCGTGATCTCAGAGTTGGTCCCATAGTGTAAGTTGTTCATATTCATGAGTAGAACACCCTGTAAAAAAAGCATCCAGTATCCTGTCACAAAAATCTGGAATTACACTGCTGGGAGACAGCCTCCTCTCTGTGATGGGGAATGGGCCAAACCACCATCCACCGTGCGGGCCCAGTCTCACAAAGAGGAGGCCTGTGTCCCAGAGCAGTGGAAACAATGTAAGCTCAATTATGCTCTTCTGAGTCCATGAACTGTACTTGTTTTTGGTCATTATTACAAATAGTAAGTGGCTGATTTCCATTCTGTACCAAAATTTAAAATCTCACCATATTCCTTCAACAAAGCATGTTGCCTTCTTGTCCTCACTGTTCTTCAGTCTTAGTTCTATTCTAGTTGTCAAGTTCTTAGCACTAATTATCTCACAGCGCTGCATTGTGCTTAAATCGAGATCTTCAATGCCATCCTGAGAAAAAAAATAGAATAGAATAGAATACTCTTTATAAATAATGTTTATCCTTCCTTACACATAATAACGCACTGAATACATACTTAAAGTATATTATACTAATCTTAATAAATATATACATATAAAAATAGACATGAAACTGGAGTAAAGAAAATATAATGATGCTGTTTAAGGAGAGAGGAAGTGCTTTTTTTATCATAATTTTAAACATGGACAAACATTGAGCATGCCTTACCGACACAGGCAAGTCATTCCATAACCATACTGCTTCAACAGTAAAAGATTTGCCATAGAAAATGATAGAATGAATCGGCATCTCTAGTTTCAGGTTGATCTATTTCTGCTAAGAATGCTCCATTCTCTTGCTTAACTTCATGCATTATGTTCAGCCTGATGTCAAACTTGTTGTTTTTGCAGACGATACAAATATAATAATTGGAGCGAATGACTTAAAAGAATTGACCGATAATGTAAATAAAAGCCTACAAAATCTCTGCGATTGGTTTATAGCCAATAACCTTTTGCTAAATATAAGTAAGACTAACATAATTTTATTTAAGACTACAACTCGCCAAAATGACAATTTAGATGTACAAATCAAAGGAGACAAGATTGAATTAGTGGACAAGGTCAGGTTTTTAGGGATTAACATAGATGTGCATTTAAATTGGAAGCAGGAGCTAGCTGCTATTGACTCTTCAATTTCATCAGCATGCTATGCACTCAGAAGCATTAGAGATATGTTGGATCTAAAGCAACTAAAAGCTATATATTACGCACTGGTAGAATCTAGATTAAGATACAGCATAATGCTTTGGGGTAACAGCTATAGTTATAACTGTCAGAAAGCCTTTATTTTACAGAAGCGTGCCGTAAGGACTATAGTAAGGATCTCACAAAGAGACTCATGTAGAGAGCACTTTAAAGAATTAGGTATTTTAACAGTACCAAGTTTATATATATTAGTAATCCTAAATTACTTTGCTAAATATATTCATGAGTATGAATCACAAGAGGAACGTAAGATAAGAGAAAGCACAAGAAGGAAGGAATTTAAACACAAAATGGCACCGAATTTTAATATAGTTAAGCATTGTTCCAGATATCAAGCAGTGGAGTTGTTTAATAGGTTACCAACTGATTTAAAATTATTAATTTATAGCACTCACTCTTTTAAAACTAAATTAAAAGCCTTCTTGTTGGAAAAATGTTTATACTCGGTATCAGAATTTATGTCAAATGATAAAAATAGTCACTTTTAAAAAAATATCCATGAACTTTTAAATTATTTTTGACCTAACACTGTTCTCATCACTAGGACCTTGATATGAAATTGTACTATAAATTATTATAATTTTTATTTATTTATTTTTTTGACATTAGACCTTCTATTAATTTGACATTATAATAATTTGTTGACATATTTTAAATTAATTGACTCTTGAACTGGATTTTTCACATCAACTTTAATTATGCTTTTAAATCTATTGTTTCTGCATGTAATAATTTTATAATATGTAATGTTCAACACAATGTTAATTGTTAATGAATAAATGAAATGAAATGAAATGAAATTCATGCTTTGTAAAATACTAATAGGTACTCAAACTCATTTCAAGGACCGTTTTGATCAGTAAGATTATGCATTCACTAGTGACACATGATGACACAGTCCTCAGTATTATCAGGCCTTTTCAGATAGGCTAGACATCCGGTGTTCTATGTACAGTGATAATAATTTTTTGCCCTCAGAACAATGACACTATGGTATTACTTGGGCCAAATATTAATGATAAATATTATGGCAATCTATTTATTAGTTATTTATTTACTAGCAGCGCCCTGCGGTTTCACCCGCATAAGTTTCGATCCTGTGGGAATATTGGGGTAAAAAGTATCATATGTGTTAATCCTGGTTATAAACTATATGTGTACCAAATTTCATCAAAATTGGTCCAGCCATTTGAGTGTGAAGAAGTAACAATCATACACATACACACGCTCACAAACTTTCGCTTTTATAATATTAGTGTGATCATAAAACTGAAGTCTCCAAAAAACAGTGACTTATTTCATATGATGAGAACTGAATTTGACCGAAGATAACCAGCAAATTTATTTATTTATTCATTCCAGGCAACTAAGGCCCATAGAAAAAACAATACATACTACTACAAACATACTTATAAACTAATACATACAAAATTATCACAAATACAATACTATAATAATATAGGCAGTGGTGTATAATACATGGCTGTGTAGATAGGTACGCACTATACATCTGTGCATACACCATCATACATCATAAATACAAATAAAGTGCTTTGTCATGTCATACCTCTTCAATTTCATCAACATCCCAGTCACCCTCAAAGTCATCACAGACATCATCTGTGCTGAAATCTAGCTTATTTACAGTTGATCCAGTTTTGGAAGTAGACATCACTTGTTTTAGGCGTTTCTCTGGTGAGCAGAAGATGTCTGCAAAATACAAGCAGTAAACTACTGAAAGATTTGTTAAAGACATCAGAGATTACAGGTAAAAATAAGTTGTCTATTGTGGCGATATGATACTATTTCATCCCAAAACTGATGATCTAGATTATCAAAATGTATGTTTTGTGTGGAAACCAGCAAGTGCTAGAACGAGAAACTGAAAGTTATGTGACATCCACCAACCCGCACAGTCCACAATCCCTCTCACAGAGAGGAGGCTTGAGTCCCAGCATCATCATCATTATCATTTGCCTATGTTGGGATTGGCTTCCAGTCTAACCAGATGCAACTGAATACCAGTATTTTACATAGAGTGACTGCCTATCTGACCTCCACAAACCAGTTACCGGGTAATACAATACCCCTTGGTAAGTGTTGAGTCCCAGCAATGGAAGCATTATAGGCAGATTATGTTTATATGCTATTTATAATAACAATATAGATTTCTATAACTATCTACATACCTGATAGAGGACTTTTCTTAGGTGTTCTTCTGTGAGGGCTGTTAATATTTACATTAATTTTATATGGAGATTTCTTAGGAGTAACAACTCTTTGTCTACAACCTTCTGGCTTACCGCCATTTTCAAATATACATGATTCCTTTTTAAAGTCATCTATCTTTTCTGGTGATACATGATTTTGTATTTCATTCTCAATACCTGGCAAGGATGTCAGAGGTCCTTCTAAAGCTGCCAATAGGTTCTTCTTTGGAGAGATTTTTGTTTGGTATACATTCTCCTTATTGGGTGATTTCTTCAAAGGAGTGGTTTTAAGGGGTGAGGAACTTGTGCTACCATTTTCAGTCTTGATTTTTTTTGGTGTATTATAAGTTGCGCCATGATTTAAGTTACTTTTTATTGCCGGTTTATCTAAGTCTACATCATCATCTATAAAGATTGGTGATGATGCTTTTCTTTTGAAACTATTTTCAGGACTTTTAGGTTGTGTTTGGGGTTTAGCTGAAGCAAGAGCTTTCTGGCTGGCACAGTTTTTTGAAGAAACAGCATTTTTGAAGAAATCTGCTACTGATTTTTGATTCTTTGAAGGACCAGCCTGTTGAGACAAGTTAAAAATTAAGATAAGAAAAAAGATTTTAGATAGCTTATAGGTTTGTGCAGATTCCAATAGTATTGTACCTTTTTCAAACTTAACGCTCGTGGCATTTTGTATATATAATAAAATTCACTATTAACAAAGAAACAGAGACCAAAGCAGTGAATAAACAAATAATCTGCCTTCTCCCGCGTTATTTTGACATTTTAACAAGACTGACCAGTACGGTACCAGCTGACATTGACATTTGCTGATCCAAGAAAATTAAAATAGAGGTGATAATTAAATAAAATCGGCTAATTTTGATTTTTAGGTTCATTATTTAGTAAGGGAATCTGCTGGCACAGCATGCAAGAAGCAAAGGACCGGTCAATGTGCGAGGCCTTTGTACAGCAGTGGCGTCTTTCGGCTGAAATGATAATGATTTAATGAACGCAACGATCTACGTATGTAGTCTGTACCGGCAATTTATGTAAACAGATAAAACTACACTGAAGAGTGAAGACATGGCGGTATGGTCCGAAAGACTATGCTTGCCCTTTCGGCGAATTAAAAAATAAAATTGTCAAAACAAATGTCAATCAACTATAGTTTTTGAGGTTAGGTTAGGTCTCGTGTCGCTTTGTTTTTATTCAAAATAATTTAATTGTGGGTCTGTCTGATCAATTTGTAACAATGTCAAAGAGACCAGAACACCAAGCGCCACCTGAAGTTGTAAGCATATTTTTGTAAACATAAAACAGAGTGGAAAATTAATTTGTTTACCTTAATCACAAATGTTTTGTTATTTTTTAGTTCTACAATGAAGACGAAGCCCGAAAGTACACTCAGAAGTAAGTTTACTCTAGTAAAAACACCCGAAAATCACAAACTTGGTCATAAGATGCCTGCAATTGGGTATTTATATATTTTTTCAGTTCACGTATTATGGACATACAAGCACAGATGACAGAAAGATGCTTGGAGTTACTGCTGTTACCCGAGGATAGTCCATGTCTTCTCCTGGACATAGGATGCGGCTCAGGCCTATCCGGCACAGTGCTAGAGGAGAATGGACACATGTGGATTGGCATGGATATATCACCCTCTATGCTTGGTAACTCAGTATACTCAAAACATTTAATTACAAAAATGACGAAGCTTTTAACAACGTAACAGACAACATCACGCATGTATTCCCCAAAGGGTGAGACAGAGATGTACCTTAGTACACCTAAATTTCACCATTTTTATAGTAATAAAGTAACTTTTCAAAATAATAGCATTAATCATCTTAGCCACCCTTCAAAACCCACTTTTAAACATGATATACAGCAGTGAAATAAAATTGTACAGCTACCTTGGAACTCCTGCGTTGTGCCCGTTACTCACCATAACATACATTTCAGAGGTAGCCAAAGAAAGGGAAACAGAAGGAGACCTAGTACTATCAGACATGGGTGAAGGAGTGCCATTCAGAGCAGGCTGTTTTGATGGAGCAGTCTCAGTGTCAGCACTGCAGTGGCTGTTCAATGCTGATAAGAAGTCACATCACCCTGTCAAAAGGCTCCATCAGTTCTTTAGTTCCTTGTATGCTTCATTGGTAAGTAAATTTTTTTTTTTATAAACATTATCTTGGTTTTATCTATGAACATATCGCACCTACGGTGCAATAACGTCACTTATGCAAATGATGTAATATTTCAGGAGAAGCGTTTAAAAATTCGCCATCCTATTATAATGTTCTTCTTCCTCTTCTTGACTAAAGAAATTAACTGGTAATAAACTACAACTTTGAACTTCATATTAAAGTTAAAGCGAACATCTCACAATTTTGTAATAAAATAATATAAACGTTTAAAATTTACAACCCTCCCAAATTGCATAAGTGACGTTAATGCACCGTAGGTGTGATATATTAATGAAGCAAAAGTAATATGTAAGGATCGTAGCAGGTAGTGTTTTATAGTTTCTGGCTATCCCAATGGGAAGAAGGCATGAGTTTACGTGTGTATAAATACAATAATGTTAATGAAGAAGGTTGACTCAGAAAAAACCAACCACCTCATTTTACATACAGCATTTCAGTTTCTATTTTCATGATTTATAATAATCTGTTTTGTTTTATTATTCAATGACTTACCAAGTATTATTTGATTTCAGTCAAGATCAGCCAGAGCAGTATTCCAGTTCTACCCAGAGAATGAGAGTCAAATGGATCTGGTCACCTCACAAGCCATGAAGGCTGGGTTCTACGGAGGTGTAGTTGTAGACTTTCCTAATTCTGCCAAAGCCAAGAAGTTTTTCTTGGTGCTGATGACTGGAGGATCTGCTCCATTACCTCAAGCATTAGGTAATTCTTGAATGAAAGGCTTGTGATAGACCCAGTTTGTCATATTATCAATTAGCTAGTAATATGACACTCAACAGATTGGCAGCAATGAAAGAAGGCTTGTACACAGTATTGGGTCACTCTTAGACTTATGAACCTTTGTATGCCAGAACGTGGATCCATGCGAGGAGGTGGAGGAGGTTTGTTGGATTGGTAGGTTGATTATTTTAGACAACTTTATCAAGGGTGTTTCCTGTTTTGTAGGTACTGATGAAATGGACAACAACCTTCAAGTCAAGTATGCTAAAAGAGAAGCAACTAGGAATTGTCGAGGCAAACCACTCAAAAACACAAGAGCCTGGATTCTGGAGAAAAAGGAAAGGAGAAGGAAACAAGGCAAGGACACAAAGGCTGATACCAAGTATACAGGAAGGAAAAGAAGTGGCCGCTTTTAGAAATAATATGTTTTGTACAGTTAACAGTGTATATTAATTTAATAACTAAGCTAATCTATAAAACAAATATGTAAGTTTCTCATTCCGTCTATCTTTTCACAACATATTTCCAAACAGTGTCCACACCACTCCCTATTGTCTCTACAGGAGTCATATTCGGCAATGGGAACCGGCATGCCACTACCACTGTGTCTTTGCTTGTCTCTGTTAATAACTTATGTTCAAAGTCTTTCATCATCTGTTCAACACCAAATATCACTACATTGTTATATGGCTTTAGGTCAAATTTCCATAAGTCACACCGATAGAATTTGCTGCCTCGGTATTCTGGTTTCAATAACGCAGCGATTCGAGAATAGTACACTAGCCAGGGGTTTAGCTCTACTCCATCTGCATGAAACCCTAATTTGGCCGCTGTAAATACAATCCTTCCATCGCCCGAACCCACATCTAACAGTTTACCACTGCGACCGGCCAAAGCTTTGCTAACTCCAAGGAGTTGTTCTGTTGTGGCAGGAACGTAAGGCAAGCAAACTTTCCTCAGCGCTGGTACGGTGAATGGTATGCAAATAATACTGACTCCAACAGCTAGGCCTCCGGTGACATAAATTAATACTTTTCCTGTAGAGGACAACTTTGTTTGATTTTGTGTTCCCGCGTCTTGAAGTAGTTCTAGCTCCATTTTAAGAATGAGTTACGAAAGTAAAAAAATAACATTGTGCATAGAAAAAAAATAGGTTAAGTTTTGTAACTCGTAAGTTGACAGTGACATTACACATTACACTGACATTTTGTTCTGAGACAATAATAGACCCCTAAAGTTACTATATTGTAGTCTGTGCAATAGACGATCAACTGGCATATCCGATCGAATCGAAACAAAAATTATACGTCATTGGATCTCGATCGGATTGATGCCAGTACCAGTTAGTGCCAGCTTTAAATGAGTAATCAAACCAAGATTATCGCTCTTTTTTGTTCTCCACATCGCTGTCATTGTGGCGAAGTTGTGAACGGCCTTGGACACAGGGGGCATTGTGGGGCAATGCCCTATCTTAACCATACAGCGCATAGTGTCCCACATATGGTATGTACAGACGCCAGCACATCAAGCTACTACAATCTGTCAGATTTCTTTAATAGATTTTCAACTTTATCGCTATAGAATAAGGTTCAAAGTTGATTGGGAAAATCTGACAGTTTCGGGTACCTTGATGTGCTGGCGTCTGTACATACCGAAAAATGTCTTTTATTTTAAAAATGGATCCAAGTAGCGTGATCTCGTGTTGACAAGATTAGAGATTTGTATTTGTGTTTCGAATTTAGTACCATATATTTTGGATAGATCTGTAGATAAACATTTATTTATATTTTCTTCAAATCGGTGGGTACCTATTTTGAATACGATTAACGAGCGGCGTATAATAATCGCAAAAAAATGATAAAATTCTGTATCTGGTCAACGCAAATGAACTAAAAACGCGTAACTAACTAGATATAAATATGTGGAAGCTTGTAATTAGCAAATGTCACTACTTATGTACGAAATTCAAAATTGTTATTAATCTGTAAGCTTTCTTTAAAATTAAATAAATAAATAAATAAAATGATAGAATTTTCAGGGTCGAAATAATTAGTGTACTGTGTAGGTAAGTTCATGTTCATATTTGTCATTTTGCGTGTAATCTTGTAATTTCATTGATACTACGTAACACATATTAACATTATAATGCATGATGTGACATGCACAAAAACATGCGTTTCTATTGAGTTATGATTTTTCTAAATATTTTTTCGAGAAATGGCATCATATTTGCAGGCTAATGTATTTTTTTTAAGCCGATAAAAAAAATCATGCACTGTAGCGTTAAGAAAACACCATGAACTAAGTTATTACAGGAAAAAAATACTAGCTTATAGTAACATCTAAACGATTCCGAATTAATCACGGTATCTCACAATCATAACATATTAATTATTTATCCTGCTCATAGATAGCATTTGAAATAAGTGTGCGAGATTTGTTCGTATTGCAGTCTATAGAACGGGGAATCCCCTAGCCTCTAAAATCCTAAGGACGTTCGTTTTGACGTTTAACAGTCTAGCAGTACTATTCTGTAAAAATCTCACAGTGATAACTTAGGTGAAGTGAGCGGGAAGTGAGCTGTCATTAGGGATTAAAACTATTGACACAGCTCACTTCACTTATGATTTCACGGTTAGATTATTACAGAATCGACCGGCAGTAGGCGCCCGTTCTACCACTGTAGAACGCCCTCCTAGAGTTTGAGCGCAAATTGAAGGTCACTCACGGACACACGAACAAATTTGTATCAAAGAGATGTAGTCGTCGCTGTTTAAACATTTCGTTCGCGAACAAAGACATTAATTTATCATAGCACAACACTTCGTTGCTCTAGCGCCGCGTGATCTGCCCGCTGGCTTCGAGACCTCCCGGTCGATTCTGTTAGAATCTCACCGTGAGGAGTTAGGTGAAGTGAGCTGTCATTCCATTGGATGCTAGAGATTGACACTAATGACTGCTCACTTTAAGCTCCCGCCCCGTAATCGCTGACTTCGAGACCGAGGCCTTAAAGCGCGATTTTAAAAATATTGCAGAATATCGTGCAACTGGCGTCATGTCAAATTGTCAAGACTGTCACTGTCAGACAGACAGCAACCGTCACGTCAGTCTGTCCATGTCCAATGTTTAATAGTGCCGAACCTTTCTAGTATCCTCATACGATCTGTTGTGAAATTACATATTTTATACGTAAGAATTACTAGATAAGTACAACAAATGACTGCGTTCGAAGAGTTCGGTGTCCTCCCCGAGCTGGGGAAGGCCATTGAGGAGATGGACTGGACACTACCAACAGATGTCCAGGCCGAGGCAATACCGCTAATCTTGGGTGGTGGAGACGTGCTCATGGCCGCTGAAACAGGCAGCGGAAAGACTGGTGCTTTCTGTTTACCGATCCTGCAAATAGTGTGGGAGACTTTAAAAGATGTACAAGAGGGGAAGACGAGTAAGATAATACAGACGATAGCGACAGAATTGACGATGTCGTTCTTTGATCGCACGGACGCGCTGGCGGTGACGCCAGACGGGCTGCGGTGCCAGTCGCGCGACCAGAAAGGCTGGCACGGCTGCAGGGCCACTAAGGGCGTGCACAGCAAGGGGGCTTATTACTATGAAGCCACTGTCACTGATGAGGGCTTGTGCCGTGTGGGTTGGTCTACACAGGCCGTAAGTGGGAATGCCATAAATGTTAAAAACTCTATACATTTAAAAACTTTGAAATCAATGAATTTATTCAAAGAAATCAAATTTGTTTAACTCAAACCTTATCATTGCACCATATTTTAAAATATTTATACTTTCTAATCATAGATTATATTATTTTGATAAATAAACATAACCATGGTGTTACTATGAAAAATGTAAAAAAAAACTTATTTTGATTATTTTTTAGGCGAGACTGGATCTTGGTACTGACCGTCTGGGTTTTGGGTTTGGAGGCACAGGCAAGAAGTCAAATGCCAAGAACTTTCATGATTATGGTTCTGCATACGGAATGAATGATGTCATAGGTATGTTGTATTTATAAAGTACACGCTTGCAAGCTATTTCATAACATCATGCATTTCATCCCTGAATGTTTAGGTGGAGGGAACTCAGATTTGGCCTGTTATTTGAGCCTATTATACCAAAAACAATGGGTGCCCTGTTAATGGTAATAGGCTCAAATATCATGGTTTGTTCATCTGGGATTTCTTATCAGGCCAGACTCTGAGCTGCCATTAAAAAATCCCAGATGATCCAATAAAACTTTACTATCCCGGGAATTAATTTCAGGAGCAAATCAGAAGCGCAGCAGAAGGGCTTGCAACCACTAGACCAACAAGACAGTAACCATTTCTTTTATAAAAATTGGTTATAAAGTACTGTGCATTATTTCAGGGTGTCTACTGAACCTGAACAATGGAGAAATTAGCTTCACTAAGAATGGAGAAAACCTCGGAGTGGCCTATACCCTAGCCCCAGAAAGACGAGCTGATTGCTACTTTCCTGCTGTTGTACTCAAAAATGCTGAGATGAGTTTTAATTTTGGCAAAACGCCATTCAAGGTACAAATTCTTAGTTAGCATAGGAAAAAGATGTGTTGTGAATGTTACATTCATCAATAGGTAAGTATACACTAGAACAGGGATTGGGAAACTTTTTCCTTCGCGAGCCAATATTTACTAACAAAATATATGGCGGCAGTTGTTGTATTTTTGGCTACATTATTTAATGAAATAAAAATAATGATATGTATTTTATGAATCACTAATTTATTGTACAATATTACATTATATATATTTCAACACTTCGCGAGCCGGAGATGGCCCGCGGGCCGTATTTTCCCCATCCCTGCACTAGAGCATCTCCATAATGTAACATTCTTATGAATGGTATGTACAATACAGGCAAAAACTCAGTTACAAAAAGCGTCTCCATGTAATGTAACGTTTCTGTGAACTCCGTGAGCATGAGCGTTCCTTATTGAATTTGCAGACCTACAGGTACAGCTTGTGCTTTTGCTGGATAAAATGTTGCACCTATGCGCTCATTGGTTTCTCAAATTAGGTTGTAACAAAACATTAAATAAATAAATAAAATATATAAATGCTCAATGTTCTGTTACAAGTAAATGCTCTAGTCTATACGCACCTAATTACTTTTGCTAAATATCTATTTTAAATAAAACTGACGTCATTTTAAGCTACTTAACCGTCTTATTGTTTTAAAAAAAAAGCCATTTTGGTTTTATTGCCTCATATGATAGAAATATTTAGTAACTTTTTGACGTGATAACGTCTTATAAATCGATGAACGCTGTCTGCACGCACGAAAACGCATGACTTATTGTCACGTTCCGCTTGAACCGAGCGTGCAAGCGAGAGCGCGGAACAAGCGATAGAGGCACGATCGGCATAAGCGTTCGGCTTGTGACGTATCTATCTCTCTTCCACTATGACGTTATCACGTAAAATTATCGTCCGTAAACCGACTTTACAGACAACCAATTTTTTTTTTTTTACTTGTTTTGATTGACATGTTGCGTCGACCCCAAATAAGTTGGGGTAAGGGCAGGAGAATGATGGTGATGATGATATTGTATGAATATATAAGTAATTGTAGAGTGTATTGCGTCATCATCATTGGTGAAGTCGGGCTGTGGTTGATACAGCCAGCAGCCAGCCAGCTTTTGCCTAAATTGTCAATTCTATTCATTATAATAATTATAGTGATATTATTATACATACTTCACCTTTATGCAGTACCCACCACCGGCAGAGTACATAGGAATCGCCGCAGCGCCAAAGGAATATATGAAGCAGAACGTGGTGTCTTCGGACACTACTGTGGAAGCTACACCTGCAAATAACGCTCCGCGATCTATTATTATTGAGGTGAGTGAGAGAATGAACAAAGATGGAAAAAAGAAAAAGATAGAATTTACCTTGTCTTAATATATTTTCACCAAACTTACGAAAAATTAACTCGAGTTGTATGGAATTCTAGCAGCACATTTGGATATTGCGTGGCCGATATTTGCCATCTCAAGTTATTAGCCTTAAAAGTTATAGTATTTATACATATATAATATAAAATCCAGTCGCTTTGCATGTCTGCCTGTGTCCGCGTTGTCCTTCGAAACTACGCAACAGATTTTGATTCGGTTTTTACCATCATTTAGAGAATTTATTTCGGAAGGTTTATGTGTATAATACATTAATACTATACACACTCACACACACACACACACATAATATTATACACACACACTACACTATATTATACACACAGAAAATATCACGCCTGTCTTCCTCGAAGGATTAGGCAGATGTGTACCTATAGTACACCCACATTTCGCCAGTAATGTTTAAGTCCCATGTAATAGGGGGGGGAGTCTATTGCCATCAACCGGGCACAAATCCACACTCCACGCTGGTACTGAGAAATTCCTGACGGAAAACCCAAATACCAAACGTTAATATAACGCACCCACGGTGCAACAACGTCACTTATGCAAATGATGTAATATTTCAGGAGAAGCGTTTAAAAATTCGCCATCCTATTATAATGTTCTTCTTCCTCTTCTTGACTCCTTGACTTCCGTGGAGTTTCTTGCCCGTTCTTCTCCACAGGTACCTACTTCGCTTTGGAATGGGCAACTAGCTTCATCTTTCTGACTGACTGACCCCTTGACAATTCAAAAGTGCCTATAATTGGTTTACTTGAAATAAATGCTTTGAGTTTGAGTTTTGAGTTTTGACTAAAGAAATTAACTGGTAATAAACTACAACTTTGAACTTCATATTAAAGTTAAAGCGAACACCTCACAATTTTGTAATAAAATAATATAAACGTTTAACATTTACAACCCTCCCAAATTGCATAAGTGACGTTATTGCACCGTAGGTGCGATTAATTTTATAAGATGTTTTTTCAAATCGTAAAAAATCATAACCCTCCTTTTTGCTTCGCCGTAGTCGGGTAAAAAACGTACGAATTAAGGGGCGGGTCGCTAGTCTAAAAAACCAAACAGCCTTAAAATTATCTGAAAAGCCAATAGTAAAATAACGCAGTAGACCTTTTGCGTTATTTTAAAGGAGATCATAAATTTTGGGCAAAATTATGAAAGTGTCAAAGAAAAACAAGTATAGGTATTCCGCAAGAATACGTTTTTCACTTAATTTTTTACTATTAGACTAAACCTGTATTGTCAATCTCCGTCAAGTTACATGGGTGATATAATTTGCGACCTGACTTCCTGAGTTCTAAAACATCAAGGAAATGCATGATTGTAATTTTCAGCCATTCAGCCAATAAAAAATAATAAACTTTTCTTTCTACACAGCCCTCAAGAGAATTAGCAGAACAAACTTGCAATCAAATAACGAAGTTCAAGAAGTATCTAGAAAACCCAAAGATTCGCGAACTGCTGGTAGTGGGAGGCATGAATGTTAAGGATCAAATCAATGCACTGAATGCCGGGATCGACATCGTTGTGGGCACCCCTGGGCGGTTGGAGGATCTTATTCAAGGAGGTAAGGTTGAACGACAGGCATTTTATTAAACAGCACTCTAATTGCGTAACACACTATTACTCTCAGTTTGAATCATTTTGAAGCATATTTCTAATCCATTGCTCCATATGTTCGAAAAATGTGTCTGCTCAACAACGCAAATAACGCAATGAATGTTGTTGAACTGTCAAAATGAAACCCATTGCTACTGATAGTGTGTTACGCAATTACCCTGCTGATCTGATTTATTTCCACTCAGGTGATGTATGATAACTTGATATATTTAAGCAATCAGCTCCATTACCAACCTCGCTAATTGTATTGTTACATTACAAAATAATTAATAAAAAGTGGAATTTGATAATTAATACCATCTCTTCAACTGTCATCCATGATCCATATTTAGTTTGGCATGCATAGTCAAGCACAGCTAAAGCTATGTTAGGGACCATACTGTTGTCCATGCATTTGAGAATGCTATCGTTTGACAGCACAGCGCTGATTTTCAGTAGTCA
The DNA here is from genome assembly GCA_949629135.1 of Eremobia ochroleuca. Taxonomy (NCBI): domain Eukaryota; kingdom Metazoa; phylum Arthropoda; class Insecta; order Lepidoptera; family Noctuidae; genus Eremobia; species Eremobia ochroleuca. The sequence goes on along the minus strand of OX451404.1, from coordinate 7,548,108 downwards.
CCTGAAAACGACTTACGGAAACCAAGTCAGGCTTAAAGATTTGTATGATCAATAAATATTATACAATAACGTAAAAGTATATCTGCAGGCATCACCATGTATACTGGATGGATAGGTCCTTGTTCATGAAGCCGTGTGCCATTTCAAATGTCCCATTTCTGGTACAGGTTACCTAGCCCTCACCCACTGTCGTTTCTTCGTACTGGACGAGGCGGACGGGCTGCTAAAGGCAGGCTATGGAGAGCTGATCGAGCGCCTTCACCGACAGATACCGAAGATCACGTCCGATGGGCGCCGGCTGCAGATGGTCGTCTGTTCCGCCACGCTACACGCTTTCGAAGTTAAGAAGATGGCCGTAAGTTTATAGCTGTCTTTCTAACTTTATAACAGCCCTACAAACGTTTAAACAGATGTATAACATCTCTTAAAAAAAGAGCATGTTTTTTTTTTAACTTCAAATAGTTTACTAATCTCCCTTTGGGACTCTCTCAACTTTGCGTTAAAGCCCTTCAATTCTTGCACTTTTCCTTTGTTTTTCTTCTTCGTCGTGTCGATGATTCCTATGGGATCCTTTAAAGTGAGGGTCCTATGATAGGTAACACTAGGAGAATAAATTCAACCATTTTCTTAATTTGTATAACAGGAGAAATTGATGCACTTCCCGACATGGGTGGACCTGAAGGGCGAAGACTCAGTACCAGAGACAGTGCACCACGTGGTCGTCAACGTAGACCCACAGAAGGATCGTCTGTGGGAGACTCTGCGCAAGTAAGTAGCCAACATACCATCAAATAGCTGACAACACAGTGGAGCAGATTATCCTCGATCCTAGGGAAATAAGGCCTTATAACCTTATCTCCCGAGTCATATACAACATTATTTTTAGTATATGCGAAACTCGAAATACGTGTCTAGTATTTATATGTAAAGAATCTATGTACAAAATTTCAAAACTGTATCATGAAAAATCACGAAGTTATAGGCTTGTTATGTTACGTGATTGTCCGTACAAAAAGTTGGTTACCACTTAACACGTGCCGCCGGCCGACCGACTGTGACCTGTGTTGTGCGCATATCATTGCGGATATGCACATAGTGTCGCTCGGTGTCTAACTTGTTACCTTTTTAAATATTTTTGGGACAAAATATAACATGGTGTAAAAATTATTGGAATCGACTCAGTTACTGAACAAACTATATTCAGGTTTGCAATATACTAAAAATAATATTGTATAACTCGGGATCAAATATTCAAGCCGTTGCGCTCTTATTTGAGTGAAGCCAACCATGTGACATTATTATAACGCAACGAAAAGCAAACATACAGTTTTCACTCACAAACAAATTCAACTTTGTGAATGTTGTAAAAAGTCAAAAATAATTAAAACCTTCGGGAGCATCAAAACAGACATAATGTGTACGCGGTTTTTAATACGTTATTCACATTCATTGCACTTCGTTTGAAATATCTCACTTCTAACCAACTATCAATAATTGTTCTTGCAAAATATCAGGCACGTGCAGACGGACGGCGTTCACTCAAAGGACAACATTCGTAGCGGTAACACTACCCCTGAGACATTGTCAGAAGCCGTCAAGATACTCAAGGGCGAGTACTGCGTGCGCGCCATCAAGGAACATAAGATGGACAGGTAAGTTGTTTTATTGGAGTTTATTGCAGATTTGTAATACCGCAGACTACAGTGAAAGTCGTCATAAATACAATATGTAACGTTAAATACGCAAAACCTCAGACACCCCAACTGATTTTTAATTCAATTGACCTATATCAGAGAGAAAATAAGTCATTAAAAAAATTGTAAAGGTTTTATGTGCTGTTTTAGTTTTACTGACCATTCTGATCGTTTCTAGCGTCTGCGACGACGCTTTACCGAGGGAGAAGTCGTCACCGGGCCGCTGGCTACGCAGCGCTGACATTGGCTTGCTTGACCTATTAATAAATAGACACGGCAACGTTTTTAATGAAGATTTTTTGAAAAATGTGACCTATATTAAAAAGTGGTTCAATTAATTCTGCTCGTTATTCTGATCAAACTATTTTCAGGTTTTGCGCATTTAACGTTACACGTTGTATACAGAAACAAAATTACTAAAAATTATTTTAGGTAATGTGAATTTTTGAGATGGATCTTCGAGGCGAAATCTTTGTCTCTGATAGAAAAGTGGTCAAAGGAAACATGAGGAGCGATCTATTTTGAAGAGAAAATTTTTTTTGAACACAACCTTCAGGATAACTAACCTAATCTCGTGTTATAATTTGATGGCTCGGCGATACTGTCGGCGAGATTTTCTCGCCAGTTGAGATAACATTATGCAATAACATCTCTATACCATTTTCCTACAGAGCCATAATCTTCTGCCGCACAAAGCTAGACTGCGACAATATGGAACGCTACCTCAAATCCTGCGGTAACGAGTTCACCTGTGTCTGTCTGCACGGTGACCGCAAGCCCGCGGAACGCAAGGCTAACCTGGAAAAATTCAAGAGTAGCCAGGTCAAGTACCTCATCTGTACTGATGTCGCTGCTAGGGGCATTGATATCTCTGGACTACCGTTTAGTAAGTGGTTTTTTGAATTTTAATAGACCAGTTGTATTAGAAAACCTAAGTTCTGCGACACCATGGAACGCTACCGCAAATCGTGCAGTAGCGAGTTCATCTGCGTCTGCTTGCACGATGACTACACATCCAAAATTTTGGTTAGATCAATGAAACCGATCAAAGTGAATTCACCCATTTGAAGCCACAGAATGTGAACATTTTCTGAGTAATCACCTGCCACCGCTTCCTAAGGCGATTACAAAATAAGACTGAACCTTTTTATCAGACTTTTGTAAACCAAATGAAACCTTGAAACTTGTATTACCTAGTGTTTTTCTTTAAACACATAAGTTATAGTTTAGCGCTAAAACTTGTTTGTTTTCATCAGTGATCAACGTGACTCTGCCGGATGAGAAGTCCAACTACGTGCATCGCATCGGTCGTGTTGGTCGAGCGGAGCGCATGGGGCTTGCCATCAGTCTTGTCTCCACCGTCCCGGAGAAGGTAGAAACCATTAAAAAATATAAATATACCATAAGACTTAGAGACACAAACCATATGAAATCGCGGACATACAAACATACATACATATGGGTCGAATACAGAAAATCCTTTTTTGAAATCGGTTAAAAACAAAGAAAACTACTAAATACCTCGTGAGATGTGTTTGTTGCCATAGAAATCTTAAGTTTAGAACAAGCAACTATGTATCTTTTTAACTCAGTTGATCTGCTCTTGCACCCCAATTGTGTAAAACGCTTCTAATCAAAATCCGAAGGATTTTGAAGGAGATTTCTAATTAATAGCTTCATAAGTTTGAAAAGATCGTCTGCTCGACAGCATATACAGGGTTATTTTTCAAAGACCAGCCAAATCTAAGGATGTGGTACAGACCATCAAACTGAACAACTTTCTCCATGGGACCAAATATATCGTATTCACGAAGAATTTATCAACTGTCCCTCAGAAGACTTCAATACCTACTCGACCTAAACGTATGGGACGGCTGAATTTTTATTCGCGATTACGATTTTGGTCCCATGGACAAAATTGTTCAGTTTGATGGTCCGTACCACACCCTTAAATTTGGCGGGTCTTTGAAAAATAACCCTGTATAACGTACCTAATGAATATTGTTGAATTGTCAAAATGAATGGCATTGCTATAAGTGTTACGCAATTACCCAGCTGGATAATTTAAAAGTCCTTGTAAATTGAAAAACCCATGCTTCGATTTAGATTTTTAGCTCATTTGCACATTGAATACCTTGGTGGTCACTGGTGACCGCCGATTCACGATTTCGAAAAATTATATATACAGGGTGTAACGGAAAGGGGGTATCAACCCTGAAGGAGATGAATGTGCTCATGAAACTCAACAACTTTCCCCAAAGAACATAGGTCGAAATATGAAAAAAAAATTTGGCCCTCCCATAGTAAATCAATCAGCTGGTAGTCAGTTTTGTAAGGGAGGGCCAAATTTTTTTTTCATATTTCGACCTATGTTCTTTGGGGAAAGTTGTTGAGTTTCATGAGCACATTCACCTCCTTCAGGGTTGATACCCCCCTTCCGTTACACGCTGTATATTATAGGCTCATACGGTTCAAAATAGTCAAAACACCACTCTAAATAAATATTTATTATTACCATCTAAAGAATTAACAATATAACTGTTGTCACTCACAGGTGACCACCACGGCGTTCTAAGTAATGAGTGTTCATGTTTACCGCATTCGTTTTGTGCATGTTTACCTCATTCGTGTTATTCATGTTTACCTCATTCGTTTTATTCATGTTTACCTCATTCGTTTTCGCAGGTGTGGTACCACGGCGAGTGGTGTTCGTCGCGCGGCCGCAACTGTTGGAACACAAACCTCACCGACGATCATCCCAGGGGCTGCTGCATGTGGTACAACGAGCCACAGGTATTACCAGGGTCCACTACCTTACCTTGTTACGGTCTGAGGTACTTGTACCACCGCCGGCGATTAACTAGAAGCGAGTACAGCTAATAAATGAAAACGAGTCGGCGAGCAACGAGCAGCGAGTGCGTGACGGCGACGAGCATTGAATCGTTAGACTCTCGGCGAGTGTTCTGCCCGCCCGAGCGTCGCTGAGCGAGTAATCTCTGATAGCTCTTGTTGCTGCAACAAACGAATACTCGCCAGCGGTGTGAACAGTCAGCGATAAACTATTAATATAGGGTGACTGGTAATTAGTGACCGATACTTAAACACATGATTCTACTCATGACAACAAACAACTTTTACTATCGGACCAAATCCGAAATCGCGAAAAAAAAAAATCAGCTGTTCCCTACATTTATGTTCGTACGAGTGGTCAAAATGTGGGGAACAGCTGATTTTTTTTTTCGTTAACTTCGCTAGTTAGCGTGTCTGAGATACTTCTCAAGGCTCCTACACACAATGCCGGCGGCAATACCGGCGGCCGAGCCGCCGGCACTGCCGCACACACGAGCCGCCGTTTTCTATATTGTAAACATAGGCGCACCCAAAACCTTCTCTTTCTTTTATATTTTTTCTTATTAAAATAAAAATTTCAACTGCGATGGCAGTGCGGATTTCTTTATTCATCGTAACCAACGACAAATGTGCACTTCACTAGCATTCTACACGACTGTCGCAACTGGAATTATGCTTGGCGGCTTTATGCGACATGTGCCGGCGCCCTGCATATGCCGGTGGCATGGCCGCTCGGCAAAAACCCGGCGGCACGAGCCTTCAGACACGCTGACTAGTGAAGTTCCGTCAATTTTAACAAAATTATTTCACATCGCGCTCATTAGTTTTTCCAGACGAAGGTTCTACAATATGATAGCCTTACTTCGCAACTATTCATACCATTCACTTTCTTGCAGTACCTGGCTGACATCGAAGACCATCTGACCATCACAATCCAGCAGGTTGGCAACGACATGGTCGTGCCCGCCAACGAGTTTGACGGCAAAGTCGTGTACGGACAGAAGAAGAAATCGGCTGGTTCTGGATATCAGGTAGGATTCCTTGTTTGTATATAGTTATTAACACACATTTTTTTGTTTTAATTATTTCCTTTTGTATTGTAAGACGTTAGACATAAACAGCCATTTCCGTCATTGTAGGATCACGTCACCCAGATGGCGCCAGTAGTGAAGTCCCTGCAAGAACTAGAGTCGCAAGCGCAGCTCTACTATCTCAAGATGCATCATAAAGTCACCGTCGCTTAATATCAGTCAGTATAATGTAGTTTATTTTAATGAATTATTATTTAACTCATAGACTGATAATTTGTAATGTGTGTTGTCCTAATTATTAAATTATAATTGTGCCTATTTAAGAAACGATGGTAAGGCATTTGTAATAATAATTAATAAACGTTTTTATCGGTGTAATAAATAATTTAAACACAGTTCAAAGTTCATTTTTTATATTTCACCCAATTCTCAATCACTACTGATTACACTAGTTTACACGGTTTTCATACCCCAGCTGAAAGTTGTTATTTTATTTTGTGTTCAGGTAGAACTATCCAGAAAAAATAATAAAAAAATTCTATCACGTCTGGTTTAAAAAATATTTATTTTCTTGAAGGGAAATACAAAAATTTTAGGATTAATACAAAAATAAATTAAAAATGACTAATTTTTGCTTTCTTTTTATAGTTATTTGAATCAGTTTCTCTTATGATAGACCAACAGTAATCCCCTAACATATTTTCATCCCAAAATCCTTGATGTCGTTCTTCGAAAGTCCTTAAATCTTGGTGGAAACGTTCACCCTGTTCGTCACTCATACTTCCTAAGTTTTCAGGAAAAAAATTCAGATGAGAGTGTAGAAAGTGAATCTTTAATGACATGTTTACTCCCATATCATGAAAGTTTTTCAATAAATTGTTAACAATTTCTTCATAATTTTCACTTTTTTTATTTCCCAAAAAATTTTCTACAAGCATTTTAAATGAGTTCCAAGCAGACTTTTCTTTAACCGATAAAAGGTTTTCAAACTGAGAATCTTTCATAATTTTACGGATTTGTGGACCAATAAATATCAGTAAATAATATCTTCAGTTTTCCCTCTGTAATGTTTGGAAATATTTTTTGCAAATACCGGAAAGCATCACTGTTTTTGTCAAGCGCCTTTATAAAGTTTTTCATGAGCCCCAGTTTGATGTGTAAAGGGGGTAAAGTGACGTTATTTGGATCGACCAACAGCTCGTGATTAATGTTCATTTTGCCCAGAATATACTCATTTCGAACAGGCCATTCTTTCCTTACATAATGATGTTGTTTCGCTCTACTGTCCCACAAACAAAGGAAACAACAGTACTTCGTGTAACCACCCTGCAATCCCACTAACATACCGATGACTTTGAGGTCGCCGCACACTTTCCATTGATGTTCTTTATACTTTATTAAATTAATCAAAGTACGCATCGTTTCATAGCTCTCTTTACAATTCACTGCGTGTCCTATTGGTATGGAAGGTTTCTTATTTCCGTTATGTAATAAAACAGCTTTGAGACTATATTTCGAAGAATCTATGAATAGGCGCCACTCTGTTTTATCATAGTTTTGATTCATTGCTTCGAAAAGTCCCGGGATATCTGTGCAATAACAATATTCACCTTCTCTTTTGAAAAATTCTGAGTAAACTTTGCTTCTGTTTCTGAAAAACGTAACTTTTGTGTCTGGTAGTAACAAGTTCCATTGTTGTAAGCGGGAGCCAAGAAGCTCTGCTTTAGATCTTGATAACTGTAAATCTCGTATAAGATCATTTAATTCGGCCTGATTAATTAAATGTGGAGTGTTTTCTTGAGGTGAAAATTCGTCAGAATCACTAGAAATCGACTTGAATTCAACATCACTGTTATTGTCATCTAATATATTTGCACTCGAACTACCGGGACAAACTGGATGGGGTAGATCTTTTGAATGTAAAATCGGCTTAGTAACAGACGGAACATCGGCATACATAATACTTGCCTTATTTTTTTTGTTATATCCCAATGTCTTCGTAACACAAAAGTAACAATCATTTTCATGATTACTAGGTTCTCTCCATAGCATTGGCGAACCAAATGGAAGGTAAACTTTTTCTCCTGATGACCACTGGAGTAAGATGATTCTACAGCTTTCGCAAAACACGTGAGGCACCCACTTTTTATCTTGATTTGCAACAGGAAATCCAAAATAATAAAGATATGCAGTTTTTAACGAATCTACAATAGGTCTTCTCTTTTTTGAAAATATAAACTGTCCACAAACATAACAAAAACGGTCAGAACTTTGTTTGCACTTTCTGCTAGCCATTTTAAATCAATCCAAAGCAAAGTAACTGTCGTTTGAAGCGAACGAATAAACAATAAAATATCACCACCACGTCGGGTAGTTAAAAAAAAAACAATTGACGGCAGAAAAAAATTCCGACGTGATAAAATATTTCTGCTAACACTTTTAGGTTTAGGGAAGGTAGATAAACATATTGACATACATTCGGTTCGGGGTATAAATAAAAAGTAAAATTTTGTAAACTAGTGTTATTATTAGGGCAGTGTAGCGGCCCGCATATTAAAATAAATTAAGTCTCATAACACCGCTACTTAGGAAAATAGTCGTTAACAATACTGTTATAATAATCATAGTTCCAATCCTTTGCAATCCCATCGCTTCATATTTCACAAGGAATATAAAATATGTTTTATAAAAACTGCTTCGGAAAAGTAACGTCGGATATATAAAAATATATTATTCTTTGTATTCAAAAACTTTATTCGGTCACTATCTGCGTATATTAAGATATCATTGTGTAATATGAAGAGAATAAAATCTAACTTGAAATTTAAATTGACGTTCCACTGCACAACTGCTACTTAGGTTTTAAAAACAATTAATTTATTACTTCTTGCGAAAACGCACCTTACAACGAAGTTAGCACTTTAGAACGTAGTTACATAAAGCACATTTTGCAAGATAACATCTATATTATGTAGGCAACTAGACAGCAGTGACATAAGCAGTGGAGAATGTCTAACAATAAATTCAAAGATTTACAATTATAAATAATCGCTTACCAACCTAGGAATTATATTTATTCATCAACAATATGTATAAGCTTTAAAGAAACATAATCACATGCCATATCGCAGGCACATGACACTTATTTAATTGTGGGTTCTAGATAATTTATTCACAAAATAAGATGGATATTTTTAGCTCAGCAAGTTCTCGCACGTATTTATACGTTATACCTTTCAGTTTTATTATCTCAATGACTATCTGAAACAGACCAAAAACTCAATTTTAGCTTTTTGCTTTTTAGTGGTCACATAAGTAGCGAGGTAGATGTTATTGTTGTGATGATCTAAAAAGATTGAGGACATGGTAAAACGTTAGTAGCCCTGAAATGGTCTTAATACACTCTACTAAATAAATGTCTTTGGTCCCGCCTTTCTTGTTGAGAAAATCACGGCGACTAACCCTTGCACCTGCTACGAGCTAGTCTGTGCATGTGATATTGTCACAGCCATTCGATTTCGTTTGACGTGTCTTTCTGTTTCGGTATAAGATCCAGATCAATTTCATATTACCTTGCTTCGCTTCAAATATAGCCCTTAATACATTTTGAATGGAACTATAATCGCTGAAACATTTGGATTCGGCACAAATACAAACGGATTCTAATCATAATAACTCCCACACTAATCTAGTTTAAACGACAGATTCTTTGAACGCCAGTCACCGAATATTTACAAGTTTACTAACAAAAATTAGCTATAAATCTAAACCTTTATTCCTGATTTTCTTTAGCTAAGGTGACAGCTTTTCGTATATCACAGTAGTCTCCGTGATATATAAACAACGAAATACAAAAATCTGTAGAGCAAACTGATTAAAATCGCGGCGAAAATCATCATTCTGATGAAACAAAATGCATTCAAATATAAATATATTAATCTATTCAATTAATTTAATGATTGTTTTACTTAACCTAGTATTTGTAAAGAAGTTTGATTAGGGAGGTATGCAACTAACGAGTTTTAAGTATCACTAATTTGACCATAGATAGTAATAAAATATAAAGTTCTGTAGCAGCGAAGTACATAACAATAGAGATAGTAGTAGGTAGGTTAGGAAGTCACACATTATTTAGTAACAAGTTAGAGGGAGTAGGAACTACAAAGCAATACTAATGTTGCTGGATCTTTAGCTAAAGCTTCAGATGGCACCACTATACTCTTCTGCACATTGTATACAAATATTTGGCATCATAATGTGTCAAGCGTATAATATGGTGACTATTACTGTTTACGCGTGATAAATACGCTTTTCACTGTAGGTTAGATCTAGCAACATTTAGCTTATTTTAAGTAGAAAAAATGAAGTGCACGATCGGTACAATAACATTATTCTTATTAGGTTCGCCAGCCGATTAATATTAATTTTCTACACATTAATTTTTGATAAGTTCATAGTATAAAACATAATACATACGATTTCAGAATCCCGAAAGGCTCAAATTAATAAACCAAGCTGAATTACGAAGATAATAGAACCGGCTTACCTCGAATATATTTTCATTAACAATAATAATTTAATATTACTATTTTGGTGACCACTGCTACCCACCAGCTGCATAACTTACAATCATAATTATTATACACTACGATACATATAAAAATTTCTTAGTATTACAAAATTCCGCACTACTTCTGACATGTATCAAAAATGCGTTCCCGACACAGGATTGGCGCTAAGGCGCGTCGCGGGCGCATGTTTCACTTCAAAAAGAGAACACCTCCATCTTTCGTATTTACTTACTATCGAGGATACAGTCTCTATCACACATACGCTTATAATCACTTATACGAGTCTCTCGAGAAGACATCACGTAAAAGAAACTGTAAGGTTTTTCCATTGCATCAATAGTAAAAATAATTTCACACTTTTTTATCATTACTTACTCGTATAGATCTTGCAACTCACGAGCGCGAGTCGCCTTTTTGTGGTAAGGACATAGGTATCTGTCACTGTACACGTGTCAACGTTTGTGTGACAGCGGCAACGGATTAGTTTGGTATAAAAAAGTGAGAGCTCGCGCTAGCTGCCGACCGCTTCGTAGGGAATGCACACTATCACAACCTGCATCAACACGCAGACACGCAGTATACACCATGCGCGTTCGTGAGTTCCAGGCTCTATACCTAATTTATGCCCACCAATATAGTTTGGCAGATATTATTCGTACCACTTTTTATTTGGACTTATGAGCTAAAAATAAGCGTATCATCTGATGTAACTAAATACGCAACTCTTCTTCATTTTCCTTAATTCATGAGTTACAATTAATTATTGGTAAGTATAGTTATTATACTCAACGCGAATTCTTCGATCGGTTTATAAAATTATTTCTATGCATTGTTTGGTGTATCTATTCTACGATCACTTATTTTATTACCGAAACAGTTCTGCAAAATCTAATATTAAAAAATAAGTGTTATTTCTATTATGCTTGGATTCGTCGTGTATCAAGTCAACGGCGCCTAATATTTTAAATTTATATAAAGTATTATTGCTATAATGATGTTCTATGATGTCAAAATGGATGGAAGCCTAATTTCTCACTTCGGTGGGCAATCGCAGCATCGCTTTACGAATGAATACGGCACGAATTTCAAATGATATTATACTAAAAATTTAATGAAGAATTTAACCTTTTGAACGCCAATCACTTGTATACAAGTTCGAGTTTTTCGTGCCCTCAGCGCCACTACTTGATTAGAAGTAATAATAGTACTTATAAAATAAATTTACGACTTTTACAAGACCTTTTATTTTGTTTTTATGGAAAATTGCTCTGTTATAAGCCATATTTTTAACTTTTTCACACATAATAAGTTCTTGTTTGTTTTATATTCAATAGAAACAAAAACGCCAGAAAATATTATAATGCCCCCAACGCCAAGTACTTGATATAAAGTAAGCCAGTAATGGGACACGATGAATCGCTATATTTCATCTCGTCGAAACGATCATAAATACTATTATTGCAAGAAAATGACGTGAATAAATAATATTTTATAAATATTGTAAACTATAAACTAAGTTTTATTCACCTTAATCAAGAATAAATAGGTTTTCTAATCATTGTCGATAGTGAAACACCGTTTGAAAAAACCCATCCTTACAAAGTGACTAGTTGTCAGTGCCCACAACGCCACAAACTTGTATAGAAGTAAATCTGTGACGTCATAAGCGGACGGGTTTCAAGGTCATAGTGACTTTGTGCATTTTAGTGTAGTGCAATGTTTACATCTTGCGTTGGCGCACGTGTTCTTACAAAAAAATAAGTGACGGTGAATATGACTAATTATTGCGAGTTTTACAAGGTGTGGAGACTGAATTCTGATTTGATATACTGTTTAGATATTGAAGCTTGAAATAATAAAAACAGCTAGATATCGATCTCTAAAGAAAAGTGTTAGGTATAGATATATTATGTCATTTAGTATTATATGCTATTAGATAGGTTCTTCAGAACCTAATACCTAGGTATCCTTTATCGATTTAATGTGTTTACATATGATTCCAGTTTACAAAATGTTAACTCATAACAATAACTCAGTTATTGTTATGTATCGCCGGCGCCGCGTAAGTAGGTATTCATTTTATGGGAATCTAAAAGGTACATACTACTTCTTGAGCTCATCTTTGCGCGCGGCTGTAGGTACCTATGTGTGATTTGAGTGACACGTCGAGCGCCACACAGATCGAAGCTTTATATTTTTTACAAGCTGAAGAAAGCATACGGCATCGTCCTAATACCTACGACGCGATTTCGCAATACGTATATTCGCGCGATTAAAACTGTGTAGAACGTTCACGCGATTTGACAATGGTCCTTAAGACACAGTGTTGACATTCATATAATAAATAATTTAAAAAATTATTTAGATTTGTTATTTGAATAATAATTATTTTATTATTTTATCTTATAGAGTGTATGTCAGGCCTTTGTGCGTTGTAAGGGTTCTTGTTAATTTCAACTTATAATATTATTTGTCGATAGGACATTAATCCCATCCCTACGTTTTACTATAGATACGTTATACATTTGTAACGTGGCGCTGGAGGACACATCGCGTATTATATAGATGGGCGTCGAAAAGGTTAAATAACATGAAGCAAAGTAATATTTGGAAAAATATAGGACTCAAAAAAAATATCATCAACACACAATGAGCAACTCTTACAACCTCACCGTCTTTCTGAAAAATATTCACTTATCATAAAACAAATTAAAACTAATTATAAATACGAAAACTATTCGAGTTTGTGTCGTGACCGAGTTTGTATCGTGGCTGGTAGCAAGTCTTTGATATTGGAACAGTCTGCAACCATCTTCATCGTCTTGGTCAATTTTGTACCTTATAGGCATCTTTTATAGTTTAATTTTAGATAATTCGACGTGGCTTGGAAGAGATCGACGTCTAGGAACTGAAATTACCAAAGCCATAAGAAGTTCCTAGGAATTAATTACGTAAATTGATATTCAGGCCATGGTCAATATTTTTAATGTTTCTAGACTGCTGTGTCCTAACCCTAACTACTAAGAGCTTGTCACTTCTCTTCAAGCCGAAGTCGATTAAATAATAATCGTAACGTAGCCGTGTCAATCGTTGCTTCCGATTAACAAGTACACTTATCAAGTACTTGAGGCACACTGCAACATTCTACTAACAATTGAACTATCTACTTGATATCTTTTTCAATGGACTTAAAGTCTACCCAAAATAGCTCTTATAAAATTCGAACAATTTGGTTTAACAATATATCCCTGTTTTTTAAGATACCTAGTTGAAAGGTCATTAATATTCAGTGGGCGTAAAACGCATGACTATTATAGAATAATACATAATTTAGCATCCTCTACTTTGTTAAGTTGGCCTCTTTATTAAGCCTCAATATCAAAAAGTTTACGTCCACTGAATATTGTTCATAAATTCCACGTTTCGTTCTCAACATCGAAATCACCTTCTAAGTCACCATAATCTTTATTTTTGGAAAACAAAATAGTTGTCAATTATTATATAACTAATATCTGTACCACACGTTTAACCCATAAATAAAAACTAAGCAGTAAACATTTTTCTGTCTATGGAGCTGAGATTACTCCCGTAACAAAACATGAAATACTGATACACACTTCAATACTATTATTCTCTATTACAAAAAGATAACTAGAAACTCAACGTCCTTACAAACCTTCTAACATATGTTGGGACATGTAGAGATCGTCAAAACAGTTGGTTTGGAGTAGCTATCTTTTGTCTTTACATCCCCGACCCTTTAGGCAAAAAAATATTGCTTTTTATTACATTTTAGTCAGTTCATTTCGTATTTTATACAAATCTTTGTATTATTTTCAGTCGTCTTGAAAATGACTAATTATTCCCGGCGAATGCCAACTTCATTATTCGAACTTAGACATAACTACAACTGCTTTGACGTAACCTCCTTACATAGTTGTCTTTATTTATTTCCGTATCTTAGTCACATTAACCACGAGTGGTTTAAGGCAGTTTATCAATCGTGGACCGACCACTCCGTCACTATCCGAAAGTGTTAGGCCACTTGTCTCACTACTAAACACATGAATGTCCGATTAACATAAAACTTTATAACAAACAAACTTCATAGTAACTAAGACTAAATTAATAAATAATTCTTAGTAGTCCAATGAGATTTTTGATGACCATACCTGGAAAAGATGCAATTAAGTGTTAACATTTTATCATGATGATATTTTAGTATTTTCTTCTTTTAAGGGCAGGCCGCTGATCTATGGTATGTGAAGGTAATTTTGACGTGATAGCGTCTTATAAATCGATGAACGCCGGCTGCACGCACGAAAAAGCATGACTCATTGTCACGTTCCGCCTGAGTCGAGCGTGCAAGCGAGAGCGCGGAACAAGCGGATCGAGAGGCACGATCGGCCTAAGCGTTCGGCTTTTGACACACCTATCTCTCTTCCACTCCATCTTTATCACGTAAAAATATCGTCCGTAAACCGACTTTACAGACAACCAATTTTTTAATGACAAAACTAAACAAACCTAGTTATCGACTTGAAATTAAATCAGCACCATACCTTGGCATTTGGCAAAAATAGACTCTCAAGGGTCTGATAACACGTACCACAACCACAGTTGTACCGACAACACGTGGACGGGCACGGATTTGTATGAAAATAGAGCGTTTTTTCACACGGACCTCATTTGATCGTCAAAATCAACCGTGTGGGAGATACCGACCACAACAAGGTTACGTCCAAGCCACAAAGCAACCACCACCGAGAACGTGCACTAGCAGCCGGTCACATTGCAAACACAACTATCTGCCTGTCTATTATAGAAACACTAACCACAAAGTAATCACATCGCAAGTACTAGCGACAACGCAACTGCGAAAAGTTGCAACGATACTATTCACACGTTACCACTGCTTGCCCACATTTTGTCGCTGCGATTTGGTGTGGTTGTGGTACATGTGAACGGGTCCTAAAGTCGTGCCAATAGGGTTTATTTTGCCTTGCAAGTAAAATACCATTTCCATACCATGCCCTTGGTATAACGCTGGCCCTTAAAATTTGGCATACCTTTCTTCCTTTTTTTTTCATAAAGCATCTAGCATGGGTCGCCTCAGACATGTGGTAAGTATAAGAATTGATACTATGTGTGTGTTTGTCACACAAACATAGTATCAATTCTTATAGCATAGGCAAAGTCCGTGAAGGCTGAAAGATGCTATCAGATTTTATGGGCTAAATTGCAGTCAGTATTTTATTATCTTGCAGATATTGATAGGGGTCAAAAGTGACGAGTCGGAATCACGGTGGTGAATTGGAAGGTAGCATAGGTAGCTAAAGTATATTGAAAACTGAAGACGAATGAGTCCTCATAAGAGAGGACTATAATTAATAAAAATTATATTTAGCTCTTTTTTCGACTCGGTTCTAAAGGCGATTAAATAATATTAGCAGAGCCTGGGCCATGTTGACTTTGTTGTATAGTATTTTTACCTAACGAAGCGACGCGCGCTTTAGTTGTGGTAACCAAGTGTACAAACACCCTGAGAATGTGTGCGTGAGTCCGGTAGATAGAGCGTTAGCACATAAAACGTACACGCACACACTTCCGACTTCACCATTCTGTCTCGGTACCATCCGAGAGCACCTGCGCTTAAACACACGTGTAAGCGCAGGAGCTCTGAGACGTGTGTACAGACGCCAACACATCAAGCTACTACAATCTGTCAGATTTCTTTAATAGATTTTCAACTTTAGCGCTAAACCATAAGGTTCAAAGTTGATTAGGAAAATCTGACAGTTTCGGGTAGCTTGATGTGCTGGCGTCTGTACAACACGCTGTAAATGTCACAGCGTGTTGTAACCACAAGTAAAGCGCGCGTCCCTTCGTGGGATAAAAATACTGTACCTGAACAGATAGCCGGCAGAAAATGAACTATTGCCAAATGACACTGGCTACAGCCTAGGTGTGACATTATTCAGAAGAGTAGATGAGGAATATTGCCCAAACTAGTACAGCTGACCCTACCATACGCAGGGGACCTAACCTTAATCATACAGCAAGAGTTTTAAATCACCATCCATACAATTTAAATGACAAGATTTTTGGTGAAAATAATAAAATAAGTGTTTTTCTTTTGGTATCACCCAATACGAAAATACTGAGATCTGGCATCACTACATTGTCTAAAAACGTCTACGTCTGTCGATATCCCGCTGCACTCGCACGTCGCCCCCCTTTCTTGCATTCATCATAGCATACGCGGCAAGCACAGTATTCAACGTTTGAATTAGTAACCACGCTGAATCGATAATACTTTCGGGAAAAATATTTTATTGTAGATTTTATGTAGGTACCTTTTTAGTTTTTTTTTTTTTGTTTAGTCTTTGTAAAGCGAATGCCTTGAAAAAATTGGATGATGATTATAAATCACCTGTATAATATCCATCGTATTTCGCGGCCACTAACGTAGACTAAAAACTAGTAAGCTCACCCAGGTCAAAGCGCGAGCCAGGGATGATGCTGCAGCGACTCTTTGGAGCGGTCGCCGTAGTCATAGGTGAGCTCGTCTCCGGGCGCGATGTCGTGTGCGGCTAGTAACACAAGCCGTGGTCCGTCGACCCACACCGCTTTTGTAGACAGGTTACCGTTGCGCGAGTGGTTCACAAGACGACCTAGGCGGCCGGATTCTGCTGTCGCGTCGATACTGAGGAAAAAGAAAATGGAGTTATAGACACATATTTCTAATACTAGGGGCTTGTTTATTTATTTTATTATTTATGTACAGATGCCAGCACATCAAGCTACTACAATCTGTCAAATTTCTGTAATATATTTTCAACTTTATCGCTAAAGCTTCGGCTAGTTTGATGTTCTGGCGTCTGTACACACAGTAAAATCCATAGGGATATGACATAATTATAATTTGAGTACAAAGAGTAGTAGTGCTTGTTATGTATTTGTAAATTAGGGTCATTGTAAGTGTTAATTAGGGCTGCAGAAGTTTTAGCGCGGTGTGAATCAGATTAGAGGAATTTGAATGTTGTGTCTAAGTTTATAATCGCCATGAACGTACTAGAGGGGCGCGCGAAGTTTTTCGCGCTAAATAAACGCGCCCTTACTGTTGTGTTATGAAAGAACGACTACCGACCCAAACGACTACTACTGACGGCACGAGAGGAAAGAGACTATCACACCAAGAAGTGCGTCACTTTATTTCAATAGAGTTACACCATCGTTCATAAGATGAGATCGCTTGTGTATTTGTGTCGATGATTCTGTAGCAATAGCAACATTGGGGAAGACTTCCCCTCTTTAACAATAACGTTAGAATAGGGGTTTGTTGTTTGAATGTTAGTGTGGTATATATTGGATGATTTTTTTTTATAGGCTCCAAATTTTTACAGGGTGTTCTACTCATGAATATGAACAACTTTTACTATGGGACCAACTCTGAGATCACGAAAAAAAAAATCTGCTGTTTCATACATTTTGATAAAGTAGGTATTGAACTTTTGTATTAAACAGCTGATTTTGTTTTCGTGATTTCAGAATTGGTCCCATAGTGAAAGTTGTTCATATTCATGAGTAGAACACCCTGTAAAAATGTAGAATTTGTAGTGTAACTATATTATTTGGCGATAGTAGAACTATTACTACTAGATAGTAGACTATTGACAGCGCCATTTTTATGGCAGTTGAGTTGCTGTTCTGATCCTCTAAAGGGAAGTCGGTAGATATCGAGTTGTGCCTTGCGCCACTGCTAGTGTCTCAAACTTACCAATACTGTTGATCTCCGTGTCTGAAGTAGTACATATAGCAGCCGGCCTCTGGGTCCTGTGCGTACATGTGCTCTCTCTCCCGTGCCTCCGCCACGCCCACCAGTTCTCCGGAGTACTCCACCACGAACTGCCCGCGACCGAAAGGACGGGTCGCTATGACCCCTCGCCCCTTGCCGTCGAAATATGCTACCTGTAGCAATGAAAATAATAATAAAAATTTTATGGTTGACCAGCATATTTGATGCGTGGTTTATGAAAAGTACTAGTGTTTTGTATTAGTACTTTGATGAATTTTCGCTGTGATAAGTATTATTGTTTTAGTGCCCGCAAAGCCAATGATAGACCTGTCCCGGTGGCTAATTTCATTCAGCGTCAATTGTTTTAGTGATCGTAAAATGGGATATCGATCACGATAGTTTTAGTGCTCAATTTCAATGTCCGTATTTCAAGGGTGACAGTATGACCTTATGTCTGTACAGTAATTAATGATAATTACCACTACGTTGCCCTTTCGGGAATTACAGGCGTGACCAACGGTCACCCGTGACGGTTTTTACAATGTAAACCCAAGTTTAGAACAAGGGGTCGTCATTCAACCAGAAACATGAACCTAGAAAGTTCGTTTAAAGCTATCGAAAACAATGGACGAACTCTAGCTCATCCATTGTTTTCGATAGCTTTCAAATTAGCTTTTTTTAGGGTTCCGTACCCAAAGGGTAAAAAGGAGCCCTATTATTCCCGCTCCGCTATCCATCCGTCCGTCCGTCCGTCTGTCACCAGGCTGTATCTCATGAACCGTGATAGTTAGACAGTTGAAATTTTCACAGATAATGTATTTCTGTTGCCGCTAAACAACAAGTACTAAAAAACAGAATAAAATAAATATTTAAGGGGGCTCCCATACAACAGACATGATTTTTTGCCGTTTTTATAGATAATGGTAGGGAACCCTTCGTGCGCGAATCCGACTCGCGTTTGGCCGGTTTTTATTTTGCAAGATGCAACATTTTTACAACGCAATATAATTTCTTGCCTAGTTTTATATGACACGGCAATTCTCGTGATGATAAGAAAGCTCACAGTCTGATCTGAGTCTCAATCTGTCAAAAATACCTCTTATTTGACAAGTTTTTGACATTTATTATCGCTGAGATGAGATTGCTACTAGATTTTGAACGTTTTTAACTACGGGAATTTGCCTTATTTTGTCTTGTGTAAGTAATAGAATATTCTCGTCGTAACGTTAATCTGTAAACAATAACTGTTTAGTCAATGGATAGTTTTAACGGGCGGCCTTGGCGCTGCACTGATAAGTCTGCTTATCTTTTCTTTAACCTGCACTAGTCTGAGGAAGGAAGTAATCTGTCTGCTAAGTGCTAATGAACGTTTAGTTTCCGCGTTTAGTTAATGACTCGCGACGTGCTGATAAGTTAAATGTATAATTTCACTTGAGTTCTTTGGGGTGAATAGAATAGTGGGTCAAGCTATTTTGAATCGGATATTTTTGCGTACCGTTTTTAAGACGCTGTTAACCCGTCGAGCGCAAGGTTGGGTATAATACACCCAGACCCTAATAAATCGCTCGATATTTCGTGACATATACAACGTGTAACGTTAAATGCGAAAACCTCAGACACCCCAACTGATTTTTAATTCAATTGACCTATTTCAGAGAGAAAATAAGTCATTAAAAAAATTTTAAAGGTTTTATGTGCTGTTTCAGAGAGAAAATAAGTCATTAAAAAAATTGTAAAGGTTTTATGTGCTGTTTCAGTTTTACTGGCTATTCTGATCGTTTCTTGCGTCTGCGACGACGCTTTACCGAGGGAGGAGTCGTCACCGGGCCGCTGCGCCGCGCTGACATTGGCTTGCTTGACCTATTAATAAATAGACACAGCAACGTTTTTATTGAAGATTTTTTTGAAAAATGTGACCTATATTAAAAAGTGGTTCAATTAATTCTGATCAAACTTCGGGTTTTGCGCATTTAACGTTATACGTTGTATGTTTCAATTTCCTATCTATTATAATGCCATTAATTTAAGAAAAGAATTTAAAAACAACATTAAACCGTAAAAATGTCTAATTTATCATATAGCTCCTCTCGGTGAGGAGTGCCACGCATGTCCAGTGCGGGTTGGGAGACGTCACATGTCTTTGGATTTTTGGTTCTAGGACATGCCGGTTTCCTCACGATGTTTTCCTTCACCGTTTTGAGAGCAGTGGTGATGAATAATTAACACAAAGTAAAGCGCCTGTCTGTGTTCGAACCTACGACCTACACTGGAAGTCGCGGCCGTTACCACTGAGCCACCACTGCTCCTATCGAGAATAACCAGCATTGAACGTCACCTATAGTTAATGACGCATTATTTTTAATTTTAGCTTTACAGCTTTTTCCAATGTCGCATTAAATTGTCCTGCTACAACAATTTTATTATTCGCGCGAGAATCTCGCGAGAAAGCGAGAAAAACACGAGAAACGTGAATATGGAGCCGATTGGCACGTTCTGCGGATTAGCTCCATATTCACGTTTCTCGTGTTTTTCTCGCTTTCTCGCAAGATTCTCGCGCGAATGTGGAGCGCACATTACAGGTAATGCGCAAATGTAATGGGGTAAGGTCCATTCATTTAGATAATTACAACCAAAATTAATTGGTTCATATTGTCTTTCTCGTGAACTGTTTAGCTTTTTCAGGAAATCATTACCAATAATTCATGTACGAATGCTGATTCGGCAATGAAAGTCAAGCAGCAAATATTTCAACGCGATTCTACAAAAGTATGTGTTTTACATAATTTATTTAATTGGCACATTAATTTAATTTGTTTCAGTTTATCTAGCGAGGTGAAAAACGACGCTACGTCATCTACTTCTCTAGCTACGTAGGTCGTAACTATTAAACGACTTGTAGAGTTAGTTCTTCAGTAGACTACAGAAATACTATGGTTGAAGTGGTAGTATGATTATGAGTGTTACACATATGAATACGGTTTTGTCTTCAATTAATTAATTAACTTAGCCGTAGCATATCTGAGCCATATCCGTCAATAGTCTATTGTTTCCGGGTTCGGGATTTTCCGCCAAAGCTGTTGGGGTTTCTCACCAAAAAGTCAAGGTTTTTCGACTAATTATATTGTAAAGAAATAACTTACTTGTAGTCCATCTTCCCTCTGCTCTCTAATAGCCCGCTCCAAGTCCCGCATCTTCTCTGCCATTACACATTTGGAAGTTTTCCTAACACTCCGTCTTACAGGAAAGTATTCTGTAAGCTTGTGATTCGTGTCCCCATTCACTACTTTATCAATTTTGTTAATAGTTTTTTCAATAGGTGGCGGTGAAGGTGGAGGCTCGACTTTGGGACTTTTGAGCTCCTCCTTGAAGTATTCGGTTAGTTTGTGGCTTTCAGCTGCGCGGGCGGCAGCTCGCGCCGCTCTAGACCGCAACGTATGTCCGTTCGTCATATTGTTATTTGTTATACCGTTGCAAGTCTTCAGCGGCTTAGACCTTAATTCGATCTTTTTCAATGGAGGTTCGGAAGTTAGTTCTGCATTCTCAGTCTTTGGCTGTACTGCTGCTATAATCCTATAAACAAATATTACTGTAGATAGTGTAACCAATTTAGTTTTGAAATGACCATAACCACAGATAATAGAATCCCATAAAAATGAAGCTTTTTACAGATAGTACATTCAAATATGAACAAAGATAATGTATGAATTTCATAGAATCAAGTTAATTCATGAAAGCAGTGTTTGGTATGATGCAATTTAATGTTACAAGAACATCGTCCCAGTCAATCCCATATATATTATGTTGGGGGTTAGTTTTCATGAGCATGTGTAACTGTATAATATTAAAGACTTAATAATAATATTATGAATGGGGCAAAATTAAACATAATAAAAAAATGAGTGCCTCAGTTACCTGCGCTTTCTATAGTTGCGCGTAGGTCTGACAGGCTTCTCCTCGCATAGTTCAATGCGGTGGGGGGTCTTCACACCCTCCTGGGCTGCCATCAAGCTACTGGCTGGAAACCATACCACCAAATAATTATATTTTTATATCTCAAGTTTTTACTACTAAGAAAAGCTAATTTAATGTTTTAAATTGGATCACATTAAAATAAAATGTGTGTTGTAATTTTAATTTATCATTATCATATATTAATTACACTAATGAATAAAAATAATTATTCAAGAGTCTAAAGATTAAGATTAATATAATAATAATATTATTTTATTTACATTTGATTAGTTTTATACAAAAATAATGTAAAGCTGTTTTAAGAATAGTATGATGAAGAGGATGCAGAGAGTGTAATATTTTTAGTTTTTATGGTTGATATATTTCTTTCACTTTTAAATAAATTATATAACTGCAACTATAAATTTATAGGTACATAAAACTAAGATTAATAATATAATAAATATTATCCAGAGAATAGATAATACACATGAGAACATTTCATAGGTGTTCGTATCATTATGACCTATTTGTCACTTGATAATGATTTTAGAATGTTATTTTAATTTAAATGGTTTACTTTTATTACATTTAATATTTTATCTGCATTAGCTCTGTACTACACAAACAATAAACAACAACAACAACAAAATCCAATTTTTTTTTTTAATACTTACGTATTATTTTCTTGATGCAGATTGTAAATACATACTAATCAATTAATATAGATAAAAAATAATTTGTATAATAAATATTCAAGTCAAGTAAATAAATGGATGCATCCTGACATGTAGTATAATATTATTGAAAGCGTTCATCCTGTATTATTTGTACAAAAATAGTGCACGAAGAGTGATGTCGCACAAACCAAGTGCAAGCAAAGTTCAAAGTCCAATGGGAAACATGACTATGCTAATTAAATTATATAATTTATGAAAAAAAATATGACAATACATAAAAGGGTACCAAAGACATAGGAACTAGAAATATATCAAAGTTTTGGGCATGATGCCGTGACCATGGGTGGCATGTGGTGCCTTATCTTTGCCAACTCATCAAAGAATTTAGGGTAGAAAATATAGGAATGACAGTGCTCATAAATTTAATTTATAATTCTAAGACCTTATGTACTTACTTACATTAAGTTTCTTTTTACCAATTTAATTTTATTTATAAGCAGTCGTAATTTGACTGATCACATGGCCTATTTTACGTACATTTATTTTGAAGAATTAATAGAAAATTAGAAAAATCAAAAAGTATTAATATCGAAAACATAGATGTTAATATTAATGAAAATAATTATATGAATATCAGAAAATATTTAAGATGAATATGATATGATTTACTGTCCCGTCATGTAGGAGGTTAGTTTACAGACATATTTTTCAAAAATATTTAGGTTAGCATCCAGAACTTACCATCAATGAAGGAGATTACCAGAACAAGACACTTGAATAGTGTAACACGACAAGCAATTAATATTGAAGCAGAAGGTTTATACTATTCATGCATATTTTTGAGAAGAAATGTGTTTGTATACGCGTGCATTAGAAAGACGGAATTACAGAAGCGGGTACCGCGAACAAAGGATGCCTCAAACATAACATGGACATCATGACAATTTTATATATAGTTATGTAAACATACCACACTAACCTCGAACCATTTCCACTTGAACTTGATAATCACTGTTATAAAATCACAAAACACCATCGAAGAAGTGGTAAACTAGACACAAACAAAACCAGACTGGCTCAAGTTACCAATATTTTGTAACAGACCTTGTCTTATTAGGATCGCAAGTTATCATGTGATTTGTCTATCTGATGTCACGTATTTTTTATTTTCTTACAGAATTTCGAATTGCCTAGACTGTAAAACGTAGGATAATAACTACTACAACATGTATTTCAGTAAAAAAATTTAGTAATTCATTCAATTTCTTCGAAAATGTCAAGACTGAGTATTAGGAGTTCTGAAGAAAATGGACGCTTGTTTTTCCTAAGCTGCTATCTTCTGATTGGTCATCCAAATAAATTTTAGCCAATGAATTTAAAAATTGCAACCAAAGACTAACAATCTCTTTATAGGCTCTTGAAAGGCATCATTTGTCTTTGAAACTGCGTTTCACTTTTCATTACTATTTTTTATTTTTTTATTGTGTGCAATACACATGGTATGTATGATGGAGCCTTTACCCAACTATGTTGGAATCGGCTTCCAGTCTAACCGGATGCAGCTCAATAAGTGTAATAAGTATTTTTGTTATACTAATTACTTGCATAGAAATGTATGTATTGTATGAAATGTTTCTAGTACAAATTCTGGAGATGAGTATCAATATCAATCAAAAAAGTTCAAGTTATAGGGCATGGCAACAACTTTGCTTCCGCTTTATGTTTCACTAAACTCTTCTATTATGTACGCTACTTCCAGTAACCATGTCTTGGAGTAAATATAAGACAGCTTACTGCGCAAGAAAGGGTCATACTACTTTAGCAACCTGGATACCTAGCTTATCGGGTAGCAATAAAACGAGTGACTGTAAATTACAATTTTAAGTGTCAAAATTAATTAATTTGGGTTATATAATTACTAAGTGAGCGACTGACTGTAAGTGACGAAAAATCAACAGAATAGTATCTTACAAACATTAATTTGAGTTACTTAAAATACAAAATGAGCATAATAATAAGGCGTAGTCGACGGAGCCCCGCTTCGCGGGGCCCCTATTTCTGTCTGCAGGGTTTAAAGGAACCTAACGTGTCGGGGTGCCCCAAGTCACGAGCTCGCTTCGCTCGCTCTTGCATCCTAAGTTCTCAAG
Source organism: Eremobia ochroleuca (assembly GCA_949629135.1). NCBI lineage: Eukaryota > Metazoa > Arthropoda > Insecta > Lepidoptera > Noctuidae > Eremobia > Eremobia ochroleuca. Next base: position 7,523,386 of record OX451404.1, on the reverse strand, counting down.
TTCAATCTTGTGTTTTTCTAAGTTGCCCTCTCTGTATTTCCAGTCGCTCACTTAGTAATGTAGTCGCTCGGATAAAATTTTAATATATGAAATGGATTTATCACAATCCACTTTTTGTAAGCTCGTTCTTGATTTTATTATTAATCAATATTCGACGTCAGTTTAGTTAATTTTTCGCTTACTCAAATTCATACCGCTCAAGTTATTAATACAGTATGTCATCATCAGTCGCAAAGCTTTTTTTTAATCGCTCGTTTTATAATTCCCCTTATCTTAATACCACAGCATTATTTATTTTATATATAAATGTTTTATTTTATATGTACGCAGGTCCGGCTGCACCTGCTTCTAATGCCAGGTACACGTGTAATTTCATGTCCACACACAGAATTTGAAATCGTTAGCAACAAATCTGCTGTCAAAGTCAGCGTGTGGGCGTCAGATTTTGAAAACTAAACTAAAGTCGCTGCGTGTGTATCTTGCATAACAGCCTAAACACTAAATAATCACTAGATACTTGTATTTACTACATTCAGATTTCATGAAGTAGTCAGTAGGTTGAGCGAGTATAATTCAATTTTGTTTGACCAAATACGATCCTGGGAGTTTTACGGTTTTGCGGACCTTCGGACCTCTAGACATTGTGGCGGTCAATGCATAGACTATACACTAATATATGGACTAATATATGGTCAATGGAGCATTGGGGGGTCAAAAGTCAACGACACTTAGACAGTCGCACTCGCAGCCGTCAGTGTCAAAACTTTCAATGCGGCTGGCGCCATTTGCGACCTCGGCTGCATTCCGAATTATGCCATAATCACTCATAGCGCTCACACAACAATTCAGATTACAGTATTTCTTTGTGTATATGTTACGGCTAATAGACGAAGTGCGGAGCTACCCTAGTATGAGATAGTCAGAAGTGTATCAATGAAACTAGGTATTAACACTCAATAACAAGTCAAATATTTATTCATCCTTAAAAGACACTGTTAACAACTCATTTCGCGACTGATTTGACGAATACTTCCCTAAATCTTAACTTCTAGATTTCTACACTTTTTGAGAGCCTTCAATGTGGCCGACCGCCGTCAAGTCCGACAACTTGGAAGTCAATACACAAATTTTATTCCACAAATAAGTGTTATTATATTATTTTTCTAAAACAATTAATTTAGATCTTGCTAATTAAATTATTTTTAAAATTTTCAGACAAAATAAATAGCAAAAGCTTACACTAGTTTTACCCCTAGTTTTGCCCTACAACTACAGTCCGCGCGCGAGCTCCGAGGAATCGGTGGCTGAGGAAGCGGGCGGGTGTGCGCCGCGCCCAACCGTCGCTCCATCCCCCGCACTCTCCCAGTACTAGTGTCGACCTTGATGCGAGAACACGCTTATCGAGTCATTTTTAATTTTGCGATAGTAGGTAGTGTTATTTTCTACTATAAAAATAGTACTACACTTATAATTATGTTGTTTTGTGTCACGATACAATGCGATTACCGCCTTATATTTGCGACTTCAGCCCAATAGAGCTCGCATGGGCAAAAGTTAAAAGGCTCGTGAGGGAACACAACATTACTTCAGATTTTTCTCTGACGAGACTGAAGGAGATCACCGAAAAAGCTATCACGCATGTCACAAAAGAAGATTGGTGTGGATATGATAAACATGTTTTAGCATTAAAGGAACATTACTGTCAAAGGGATGGCTTAATGGAGAATGTTGTCGACTCATTTATTATTGAAGTGCGTGAGGAGAGTTTATTTTCATATTTTTTTTTTATTTCAAGTACATAATACCCTCATAAAATGATTTTATGAAGTACACTCGCGCGGAGGCTCAAGATGTATTAGTATCGACAGTGCAATATCGACTAAATCACAACTCTAGCTCATTACGTCAACATTCCTTATCATTCCTCGGAGCTCGCGCGCGGACTGTAGGCGCAACCGACATCTAAGTTTAACCGCATGTGGCCGGCTGCGCCTAGCTGTACCCGGCTAAAACTAGGTGTAGCCGCACTTCGGCTATTAGCCGTAACATAGACACCACATTTCTTCTTCTTCTTTGGTTAGGTGGCAACTTTAGCCAGAAGCTTAGTTTTGGAATGCCATGTTAGTTTAAAGATACGATGTAACTCTAAACAAAACAGCACAACTCATTTTTGACAGCGCTCACGGTGATATTATTTTATGCCATGGTCATCGGTCGGCGTTATCGCAAGATGGCGCATATCATGACGTAATCTATGACGATTCACGGGACATCGTATTCGTTATTGCGGTAACGCTAATTCGGAACGGGGTTACGCACTGGTCTCGAACCTACCGATTTTTCGGTATTAATACCGATATGAGCTCACATAATTTATAATAATCACACTTAAGTATGATTGTTATAAATTAGTCTGTAAGTTTTTTTTTAATAAATAAACGAATTTGATTGAATATTGTATTTTTTTTGTCAAATACCTACCGATCTCACTCTACGACGTTCGAGACCACTGGGGATACGAACGCTCACCCTTACAGCCACAGAGTATGTACAGACGCCAGCACATCATGCTACTACAATCTGTCAGATTTCTTTAATAGATTTTCAACTTTAGCGCTAAAGCATAAGGTTCAAAGTTGATTGGGAAAATCTGACAGTTTCGGGTAGCTTGATGTGCTGGCGTCTGTACATACATACATTCTAATCTTACAGCGATTACAGTGCAACTCGGAATGCACCTCTCGTCGACATCGGAAAAACATTTCAAAAGTTTTGTTCTATTTCTGTGTTACAAGAAAGAAGTCAAGTATAGTAAAATGAGTGCTAGAAAACCATGCTACATTTGGGATGAAAAATTAATCGAGGAATGCGATCGATTGCCGGCAGTTATTGGAAGGGTACCAACCTATCATTTATAGTTTAAAATAATTGATAAATTGAAGAATGTTTAGAAACAGAATAATGTACTTATCTCTTTTTCTAGGCTAGCATGATACATGATTTGATAGAGGCTTACGGTATATTGAAGTTATTAAAAATTGTGAGATCAGTTCCAGCAGCTAGCAAAGATATGAAAGAGTTTCATTCAGAATTGTATCTTGATCATTTGAAGAAGTTTACTGAAGTTGATGACGATTATATGACTGACGCTCAAGACGAGGAGTGTGGCATTGGTATGGTGAACAAAAATTTTTTTTTTTTCTAAATACTATGTTGCTGAAGTAAAACCTGGATGAGGCTGGCACAGGAATGTGGAGATTGGTGCTATCAAAAGAAGACCTATATGGTTGAAGTCGAGCTGCAGATGTTGTTGGAGGAGTAACCCTCACCCATCTCATCAGTAATCCTATCTCACAAACCATATTGAAATAAAACTTGTACATTACCTATGTGGTATTGGTTTTAGTGGTAAATAATAGTAAAACATTTGTATTATAATTATTCTTAAATATGATTTTTAACACCAATATGCCAAAAGTAATGTCACTAGCCTATGTTGTCCACTGCAGGGCAAAGGTCTCCTTTTCTCCTTTGCACTCTAAGAGTATATAATTCTACTTTAACACATTGAACAAGACACAATAGAAGTTTTATTGTTATTATGTCGAGGGGCATTAAGTGTCCCGCAAAGTGTTAATTATATAGGGTGACTGGTAATTAGTGACCGATACTTAAACACATGATTCTACTCATGACAAAAAATAAGTTTTATAATGGGACAAAAAGTGAAATGATGAAGAAAAAAAAATCAGCTGTTCCCTACATTTTGATGACTTGTACGAACATAAATGTAGGGAACATCTGATTTTTTTTTCGCGATTTCGGATTTGGTCCGATAGTAAAAGTTGTTTGTAATGATGAGTAGAATCATGTGTTTAAGTATCGGTCACTTATTACCAGTCACCCTATACATATAGTTTCCACTCCTCTGTCTTTAGCTAATGTGGACTAATCCTCTCTGTAGGCGTCATGTTCATTTTCCTGATATTCTTGTAGGATATGACTGCCCTCCTGTATCCAATATGTATGAGCTGGTATCTACCATAGCTGGAGGTTCCATAACTGCAGCCCGATGTTTGCTGCTTGGCATAACTGATGTGGCTATCAACTGGTGCGGGGGCTGGCATCACGCACACAGGTACTATAATATAAAAAATACTAATATGTAGTACTTACCTTCTTCTAGATCAAGAGTTTACCTTCTTCTATATCAAAAGAGTAACAGGGCAGTCTGTGTAGCAGTGTTTGTTCACAAGCTGGATAAAGTTGTAATAGTAGTACACAGATCTATGGCTAGTCAAATAATATTCTAAAACTTTGTTCTTAAAAACAATGTTAAAGTTATTTTTAATCTGTTTACAAAATTCTTTTTTTTTACAGGTCTGGAGCTGAAGGCTTCTGCTATGTAAATGACATAGTCATAGCTATTGAAAAGTTGAGGAAAAAGTTTCCAAAAGTACTGTACATTGATTTGGATGTACATCATGGTACCAAACAGATATAATTTTAATTCTTTATCCTGTTTATAATAGCCACATGCATGTCATTATCAATAACTATTGACCATACATTTTCCAGGAAATGGAGTACAAGATGCCTATAGCTCGAGTAAATCAGTGTTTACTCTGTCTTTCCACAAATATGAGCCAGGTTTCTACCCTGGCACCGGGGGCATAGACAATATTGGCAACCAGGGTGGCATAGGATATGCTTGTAACTTTCCACTCCATGCAGCTTACTCTGACAATACCATGGAGTATGCTTTTGAAAAGTTAGTAACAATACCAAAAATAATGACTTATTGTTCATCAATACCCTTCAAAGTATTAAGTCATCTAAACTTAAAAATAACTAAAATGAGTGTACCAGTTAATAATGTTTCAGAGTGTTCAACTCAGTTTATAATCACTTCAAGCCTGACGTCATTGTGATGCAGTGCGGCGCAGACGCATGTGCCAGAGATCCTAATGGCGGCGCGAACCTGACAACGCGCAGCTATTGTCGATGCGTACGGCTCGTGCTTGATAAACGAAAACCAAACTTATTGTTAGGCGGAGGTAGGTTGAAATTTGATAAACTTTAACCTGACCTTAAGGTGATTAAAAATTCCACCTGACATTTGAATAAGACAAGACTGCAACAAAGTTCGTGTTCTGCAGCTTTCGCAATCTGATATAGGTAATTATGTCTGCCGACAAATCTCAAATGAGAAGATGAAAATTCGAGCATTATTCTAAAATAAATCTGTTCTTCCAGGTGGATATAAACATGCAAATGCAGCACGTTTGTGGGCGTCACTAACAGCTCTGGTGGCTGGAGTGGACCTGGATGACCAAATACCAGAACATGGTCACTGGCCAGACTATGGTCCTGACTTTACTGCAGCTGTGGAACCTACACTAGCCAAAGACAACAATAGAAGTTCTTACATAGAAGAATGTATCAGTAAAATAGATGGTGAGATTTTGACGCACTTGGTTTGATAAGTTATAAAACAATAGTACATGACGCACTTGGTTTGATAAGTTATAAAACAATAGTACACAATGAATAGCTTTTATTGTTTAAAATCATATTTATAAACTTTTATAGATTTTAGTAATAATTAGATAATGGAATAGTAACTGTTCTTACAGGTAATTTAGTAAAGTACTTAGGACAATCTGAAACTGCAGAACCAGGAGCAAAAATAATAAAGACTGAATTGAAATGTGTGCACCCAGAGAAAACACCTTTAGAAGTAAATATTGATAACAGAAAGGTTCAAAATGAACAGCAAAACGAAATATACAGAGATATCAATGTTGTTGAAGATGTGTATGCCTTTGTGGATTAAATAGTTCATTAAATATTTCTTTCCCCCAACATTAGTCTTTATTTTTACTTCCTGTTAGGTGAGAAAACGTCAAAAGTAAAACAAAAAATTAATTCGAAAAAAAAAAATATATATTTTTAAAGTTAGCACTGAACTGTTCAGCACACACTAAGTTACTAAGTAACTTTGACGTGAAGTGAAATTAAACATATGTATAGTCTCGTGTCCAGATATGATCTTATTTATGTTGATTCAGCCTATTCACAAGTTACGGTTACTTTGTCTATATGGGCAGTTGATAAGTAATTACACGACAATACCGCAACGTTAACATACTTTTTAAATAAAAACGCACACTATAATGTATTACAACTGAATTTATAGACAATTTGTTCTAAAGGTTAACTCGTAGCTTGGGGTCTGTTAACACAGGTCTTTCATTTATTTACATAGCATTAGTTTACATACAACATTACATAGATAAAAGCTACCTGTCTTCAGGAACAACATAAGCAGATAGTAAATTCCTTCGCAAGACTATATAATTTTTGGGGATTTCTTTGATTTCAAATGCTAATTGTTTAAAATATTACCCAACCTAATACCAAATCTCTAACGCACTTAAGCATTTAACATTTTCTGATTTATATTTACCTGATTCTTTATAAAGTGCTTGTGTATGTATTGCAAGCAAAGTGATTCAAAAGCTAGTATCAGTGTAAAATCAAATGCAAAATTAGATTGAATCTACAGCAATGGAATTGATCTGAATTTATAACCAGCAGTGCATTCCTGCTTCAGGAGGTCTTACAAATACTGTCTTGGAAAAATAAATGCATTCTTAATAACTTATTCACACATTGCTACAAAATGGCAGTTTAGCTCCACTGCTGCAAATCCAAGCTAAACAACAATGATACAATTAGCTACTTTAGTCTGTAGGCCGCTTTTCACTGTGTTTTTTAGTGAATTCATCTGCATTTTTTGAAAACTTCTTCCTGTCTTTAAGGAACTCTTCGGCGAGTTCTGCACGCAGGGGGTGCTCTGGCTCCGGGTCGTTCACGAGGGCCACTAGAGCTTGAATAACTGAAATATGGAAAATTTATAACAAATATGTGCTCGCACTACATGCATGCAGTTGAATAATCAAAAATACCATTTTCCAAATGTTAGTTGCTCACCTTGGTCAGTCTTGGTAGCAGGCTTCCAATTCTCAGCACTGATGATTGGCAGGCACACCTGGCCTTTTTCATCAATATTTGGGTGATAAATCTTTGTTTTGAAACTAATCTTAGGAGGTTTAAAAGGATATTCTGCTGGGAAGTTAATCTCAATGCGGAAAGCACCCTTGTTGTAAGGAGGATTGTCCTGAAAATTCAAAAGTATCAATCAACTATTGCCTGATCGTTCTGGTTTTACCTAGCCTACACTTAATCGATTCATTGCGCCTCCGCGGCGCCATTCGTCAACGACGGGTGTCAAAGAATATTTTTAGGTAGGTACATCTCCGTTGGTCTAGTAGTCGCAAGCTTTAGCTGAGCATAAGGGTGCGTTTCCACAGAAGCGGAGCTGGGCGAAGCAGACGTGCAGGAATCGACTAATCACAATGGTTGAAATCCTCATCGCGTCACTCGTCTCGTCTGTGATTGGACGATTCCTACATGTCTCCGCTCCGCTCCGCCCAGCTCCGCTACAGTGGAAACGCACCCTGAGGCCCGGGTTGGTTAGTGTTATTAGGTTTTTCCAAAAATAATTTCTCGGAAGCAGCCTGGAGTCTGGATTTGTGCTCGGTTGGTGGCAGTAGACTCGCGCCCTATAATAATCAATTTATTTCTTCAACTTCAATATACATTACATCAATGCGGTCTCAACCCCTGAACTAGGACAACCTGTATGACAGGAGTTGAGGATACGCCGGTTACATTGATCTGAATGTGGAAGCTTAGACAGTGCTTACTGTAACTACATTAGATGATTAAGGTAAGGCAGTAGACTCGCGCCCTATGACATGAGACTGCGAAATGTGGGTGTAAGTACTATATGTTAGTACACCTCTGTCAAACCCTTCGGGCATTACAGAAGTGATGTAATGTTTATGTACAGACGCCAGCACTTCAAGCTACTCGAAACTGTCACAATTTTCCAATCAACATTGAACCTTATGATTTAGCGATAAAGTTGAAAATCTACTAAAGAAATTTGACAGATTATAGTAGCTTAATGTGCTGCCGTCTGTACATCTTCAGCTCCATATTACTTACGCTATTCAGGGATAATTACAGCTTTTATTTACATTTACTTAATAATGCTGCCAAATTGCTCCCATTTTTGATAAATACACTCGAGAGCAATTGGGGTCACATAAAGATACCTGAAAGTCTCGAAAACTAAAAAGGCTAGCTTAATTAAATAAATTGTGTTTAATAGATGGTTAAATGTTCCTAAAATGAAAGTAATAAAACTTCTTAGTTACTCTAAAGCTATGCTCTGTATCTGGCACTGATGTTAGGGAAATATTTTTTTTAAAAGTACATGAAAGGGTATTTCATGATAGTCCCATTAGTGGAGCGCCGTAAGATTTATAAATAAATAAATAAATAAATAAAACTTTATTTCAGACTACTATAAGGTCCATAGTTTTGTTAGCATTTTGGTGTTAGTAACAAAGGTACTTAAATAGGTAGGTTAGTATTGTTAGTTAATACAAATTATTTACTTAAGTTGACCCTATGACTGTCCCCACCCAGTGTCCCTGAAAGGGACAGTCCGGTCTGGCAGCTATCATTTTCAGGATGCTGTTGTTACTACCATGCAAGCGCTGCAGTAAGGAGGCCGCCTTCTTTCGCATGATGGCATGAAAACCATCTGTGCGAGCCTCCGCGAACATTCCTGAAGCGCTACAACGCCATGGCAGTCCCAACAGCATCCTAAAAGCATTATTAAATTGAACACGCAGGACGTTGTAAGCTCGGCGCGTGTATGATACCCACAGGCCACTCGTGTAAAAAGACTGACAGAACGCCCTAAAAAGGGTAATCTTGACGTCCCCATTACAACGAGCGAACCTGCGGGCAAGCATATTGCTCCTCACAGACAACGCCCTGCGCTCCCTCTCTATATCTAAGTCATCCCTTAGGTTGCTCGTGACAATGTGGCCAAGGTACCTAAAACTATCCACAATTTTTAGTGCTATTCCGTTGAGACTTATGGGAGGAACACTGCGCGGCTGCTGCTTAGGTGCCTTAAATACAAGAACTTCACTCTTCTTCGAGTTGTATATTAAGCCTATTTGTGTATATGTATTTATACCTCGGAATCCAGGGCCAGTCAATTAATCTTCATAAAAATTTTTGAAATGTGTTTTTAACAGCATATAGAAAAATGTTAAAAAAATATTTTGCCCGATCTCAATTGTTTAATTATTAAAATAAATAATTATTAATTTTTCGGAGTTTTCTTTTATTTTTATTAGTTTAAAGTTATATTTTGAAAAGGAGAACTATTATAAACTTGTCCTTGGGCCTCAAGGGACTGCAGGTGCAGCCGAATAGGTCGATTGATCAGGTTAAGCCATGCTTGCCGCGGTTGGTCTGTGGATGGGTGACCATCTTTACACACCGAGACCCCTCCGCGCCTCGAAAAGCACGTTAAGCCGTTGGTCCCGGCTGTCATTCGTGGATCTTTGACAGTCGTCACAGGTAGTCAGAAGCCCGAAAGTCTGACAACCAGTCTTACCAAGGGGTATCGTATTACCCCGTAACTGGCTTGTGGAGGTCAGATAGGCAGTCGCTCCATGTAAAATACTGGTATTCAGCTGCATCCGGTTAGACTGCAAGCCGACCCCGACATAGTTGGGAAAAGGCTGGGCAGATGATGATATATATTTATTATTGTGCAGTAAATACGATAAAAGTTAATTACTGAACATAACTGTGTTTTACAAACTTTGAAAATAGTGGCATGGATAGTAAGTATTTGTTTTTTTTTATTTTGTTACTCGCTTATGAAAACAATTTCAAATACTTAATCGTTTATTTTATAATAAATCGATGCTGAAAGTTAGAATGTTATACTTAAATTGAATAATATTCATTATTAATCATGATATAAGCGTTAGTTATTAATATTACTAATATTTGTTGTTACAGCCTCTTATCAAAATGAGTGAACCATCGAATAGTGATGACAATCAAAGTAATTATTGCCTCATTTGCTATAAAATCAGATCTAGTTCTCAATTAAGCTCCGAACTAGGAGAACTTGTAAAGCTAACTAGAGGAATATCAATGCTGAAAGCTACTTCTACAGAAAGAGCGGAGGGATTGTCTCAGTATTTAATACTCGCGAATTTGTATACGTGCATTCAGTATGTAGGCAAAAATATATCAATAAAGGATGCATAAGTGATCATTTTAAAAAAAAGAAAACATACATCAGCATGTTTTCTACCTAAGAAAAAGCTTCGAAAGGCTACTTCAATTTACTTTGATTGGAAAAGTAGGTGTTTTTTAAGTGAAAAAGAAGCGGATGAAATGAAGGAAAAAAGAAAGTCGAAATCGTCAAAACAGCAAATCAGCTATGTAACTACCTCTGATTTCAAGAAAACCATTTTAAATTTGATAGTGAAGAGAAAATTGAATATTGTCGCAATATATAAAAGTGGAATAAATCAATGGTAACAGCTGTACTAATCCTTCACCTACAATCCACATCAATGAGATCGATGACGATGACGACGACAATAATGAACAATAATGCAGAAATATATAGTTGAAAATATATATATATATATTTTTGTAACTCGTTATTTTTTTGCTAAATATTAATAAATTAACATTAAAGTTACTATGCAAACATAATTTATCACTACATAGTATAAAACAAAGTCGCTTCCCGCTGTCTGTCCCTATGTATGCTTAAATCTTTAAAACTACGCAACGGATTTTGATGCGGTTTTTTTTAATAGATAGAGTAATTCAAGAGGAAGGTTTATATGTATAATACATGCACAATATAGTAGAGAAACACTGATCATTTTAGGGGTTTCTAATGTGATGTCGTAAATAAACACATTTTTTTGCGCTTACATTGCAAACGCTGGCTTAACCCTACGAGATAAATCAAAATAATGTAGTACAGTATTGTACACCTTAAAAAGGTCTACAAAAAAGTCCGCGATGGCATATGTCTATCTCTTAGGGATAACCCACAATAACCATTTTTTATCCTATACTTTTTAAGAGAAATAATGGCTCTAAAATGATCAGTGTTTCTCTACTATATTATGCATGTATACACATAGAGACAGACAGACAGCGGGAAGCGACTTTGTTTTATACTATGTAGTGATAGTGATCAGCATTGCACCCGTGCGAAGCCGGGGCGGGTCGCTAGTTAGGTATAAAATTGAAATCTTTACTTTAAACATTTTTTTCCTCTTGTCCTTCTCATTTTTCAGTAAATTGTTGTTATAATTTTTTTTAATCAAGATCGGCCAATATTATTTTTTTAACTTTTTTATTTGAGCTTTCAACAATGCAGTCGAACAGCTTTTATGAAGATTCATTGACTGGCCCTGGATTCCGAGATTTTACAATTTTTATGTCTTACGGCGCTCCACTACATCGCATAAAAAGATCATAAAAGAGCTTGTCGAAAAAAATCTATAAATTTTTAAAGACGTCCCTGAAGAAATTCCCCAAAAATTAAAAAAAAAATATTCATATCACCTAAACTATCAAAAATCGCAGAACATACATGGGGTATTTTCGGATACCCGTAGGTATGAGGAATCAATTTTTTTTTTATTGACGTCGCTATTTGTGCCACCCTGTATTAGCTACAGACCAATATGTTTTTGTGAATTAATATTTTCTGTACACTCAATTATAGCTATTTGAATGAAAAATTTAATAAAAGTTTTGTTAAAGTTTTTGCCCAGGAAAAAGGCATTTATTGGGCGTTTACGGGCATTTATCATCCGGCGTTTATTCAAAGCGCCCAATATGCCAGGGCATTAACCCACCTCTAGTTCTCCGACGTTACGAGGAAAACGGCTCTAACCTACGCAGACCAGGCACAGGCAGAGCAAGGTGTACCACAGCACGAGAAGATCGATACCTACTTGGTCAACACAATGCTTCGGAACCTTGTGTTTCGAAGGATTGTGTTGACCAAGTTAGGTATCGATCTTCTCCGACTGATATGTAAGTGCAGTTCATGTGGGAACTGCACTTACATATCAGTTCCGACGCCACGGAGGAAGTAACCCAAGTTCATGGACTATAAGACGACGACTTGCTGAAGAAAATTTAAAACCATTAAGACCTGCAAACGGCCCTAAATTGGAGTGTGAGCATCGTATTTCGAGATTAACATAATATGTCCGGAAACAAACAGCTAGACGCACGGATGACCTAAAGAAGGTAGCTGGGGTTGAATGGATGCGGAAGGCGGAGGATAGGGTGTTGTGAGTTGATTGTTGATGTCGCAGAAACAAATTGGAGTATTGAAGATTGGTCACGAGTTATGTTCTCAGATGAATCAAGATATATGCTCTACTATACCAGAGGTTCCCAAACTTTTTTTCTCATAGACCACTTTAAAAATTTTACTGGTTCCGGTGGACCCCTGCAACTACATTTCTACAATATTCCCAAAACTCGGCAAAAAATGTGACGATTAGGTCTAACTATGGAAATTTGCGTCTCCTGTGGACCCTGGGGTCCACCTGGACCATTTTGGGAATCAATGCTCTATATGAATGGAATGTGGGAATATTCCCCACATCATATAAGAAACTTGGTATACAGCATGCCAAACCGCATAACCGCAGTGATAATAGCACGTGGGGATAAAACAAAGTACTAACACTCAAGAAAATTTTAAAGCAGTAGAAAAAAATTTTGCTTTCTAGTTTTGTTATAAGATGAGATTGGCAATGTTTTGTTTATGTATTTTATGCATTTTATTACTTACTTTAATTTAAGGATCATTTGATTGTCTATTAAAACACAATGCTGGCATTCTTAGTTTCCGAGACTTTGAGGTATCTTTATGTGACCCTAATTCATTGCTCTCAAGTGTAGTAGGTAATAAAACAGTACATTATGTAGGGTGAGAAGAGCGAGCGAAGAGATCTCGAAAATTTAGCACACTCTCGGATAAGTTAGATTTTTTTATCATTCCAAAAGAACTAGGAATTACTTGCTATGTCGACCTATGAAAAAAAGCTCAAGAATCAAGAGAATGTAGAATGCAAGAGCGAGCAAAACGAGCCTGAAAATATTAGCACCGTAACTTGAATAGGTCCTGTTTTCTTTGGACCATTATACAGAAAGAGAATTTACTTTGTAGAGTTATGATGAAAAGCTTAAACTCATTTTACAGCAGTCTAGGTTTTAGAATATCCCAAGTTTGCTTTGGTCGCTCATGCATCCTAGATTCTATATTTTATAACAGACTTTTTTAAAGTAAAAACTTCTTTAGGCACATTGGGTCATTTTTAGTAGGGCAAAACCTGAACCTTTAACATTTGCCCATCAGGGTCTCCATGGCAGTTTGAAGTTAGTAAGACAAATCATTCAGGCTCTCAGTAGCTTGAATGATTTTGACCCCTCCGGTCATGACCCCCTCGGGCCGCACCTGCTTATAGCTACATAGATTTGCATTTTGCGTAAAAACACAGGATATAATTTTATTATGAGTCATAAGCCTGTGGTGGTAAGTCAAGGTTTTTAGCTATTTATTGCTGTTAATATCCTTTTGCTTATAAACATTATAAATAAAAATCAGCCAATATAGTTTCTGCCATCTTCATTTTGCCCTTAGAGGTAATTATACCTCGATTGTAATTATAGGTACAGATTATAATATTATACTTACAGGAACAATTAATCCTTGCCATGTAAGAATATTGGATTCATCCACTTGTATGTCCCTAAAGGACTTTAGGCCCGACTGCCTGATATCATTCAGTTCCTGGAAGAGAGGGAAAATGAAGAAATCAAAATATATCTTCTTCAGATACCAGCATTGATTTGATAAGGATTTCCTTTAAATTTTGTACATCAAATTAACTTGAGTCATCTACCAACCAGCCTTAATCGCTAAATTAATTTTAGATTGTGAGTAACAAGCTTCAAGAAATTAAATCCTGTTATTTTTAGGAGAAACCCATACATATTCTAATTCCTTTGTGATTTATTCCTAAGATGACTGGTATTTTTAACTGTTAGAACTGTGAATCACGACGGTTTTAAAAAATGTATTACTTTAGTAGGACAATGATTTCACTAAGTACATCAATAATAAAATAAGCCTTTGCGGTGTTTCTTAGTTAACTCCATTTTTTATTTTATTTTCCTACTACATGAACAAATATTTTAGTGCGTAATTAAGTATTTATATGAATACCGATCGTATCTACCGTGTAATAATAATTAAAGTCAGTGATGAAGAATTAGTTAGGTCACAAAAAATGATGTCTCACCTTCTGTAGTCTCCTCGTTGCAGCCATTGTATTAGAATCTGTCAAAGTCCCAACCTAAGATTTGTTACAGCGATTCTTGATAAACTCAAGTTTTTGTATTATTTACAGTTCCACACAAACACCATAATTATACGACACAAACAAATTATAGTAGGATTTGTCTGCAAAATGCTGAAAAACTATCTGCAAAATGCGACGAACATCGAACACCAACAAAATTTGGCTACGTTATGTTAGCGCATTGATAAACTATCAAAGTATAAACTTGTTAGTTACAACTTAAAAATAAAAACAAAAAGATGTTATTTAAATGTGTTTGTTTTCAAAATGTTTTAAATGAATCGATAATGCATTTTTAAAATTTTACCAACTTAAAAAAAAATCTATGAATATATTAATTTTATCTTGCTCCTTGTCAAAATGAAACAAAACGTAATTCAGAAAGTTAACGACAACGCCCTCTATTGTCAAATTAAAAAAGGTGTTGAGATGTGGATTTATTTGCTATCACGTATTATAAAAGTACTCTGTCAACTCTGTGGCTATCACCATCGCCTCATGAGTCATGACGCATAGTCATGTGTTTTTGGAATGAACATGGCAAAAACCGAAACTAGAATAATAATTATGCGAAATAAATCTCTCATGAAATCAAAATCAAAAGCCATTTATTCAAACTAGGCTGAGAATCAGCACTTTTTGAACGTCAGAATTACAAAAGACAGTCCCCAAAAACGCCCGCCCTTCACCACTTCCTAGTGCTTTCGCTGGGAAGAAGAAGTGGCGCAACAAACTCCCCAGCAGCACAGCTGTCTGTTCAGTTAGAAAATACTTGACTGAATACAATACCAGGTATGCAAAGTAATTAACATTACAAGACACAGGACACTAAATTAAATTATTTGCCATATCGTCGGTTAAATAGAAAAGTGGCGTTATTACAAAATAACAAATTTTACACTACATGCATTTAAAGTTTTGTTTTATAATTTCTCTTTTAATTTTTTAAAGTGCATATTAAATAAAGTGTTATGTATTATTTTAAAGGTTTTTACACAAGGATCAAGATGGTGTGATTATTTTAATTAATGTATTAAAAAGGGGGCATTTTTAGGAAGAAATGTCATTTTTCTACATAAATAAAAGAATATTGCGGCACGTATTTTCTAAAAAGTCAAACACAATAAAGGAGAATAAATGGTTTTATTAAGTAAGGTGAGTGGGGGTAAGTCGGAATGGATTTTTGATCAGATAAACAGTGTTGATTTGAAACTGTCGTGAAACAAAGGCATTTAAGTCAAATGCATAAAATGATGTTTTGGGTAAAAAAGTATAGTCAACTTGTTTCTATAATGTTGACAGCAATCTTTTATAAACAATATTTTATGAAAAAAACGTTAGTAAAATTGGTCTTAAGAAAAAAAATATGTAGGGGAAAGATGAAACGATGAAGGGGTAAGATTGAAATATTGACTAAAATCGTATTCATGGTCATTATGCTTGTGTGGTGCTCAATAAACCTTCTGCTTCAATAACCTAAATAACTTGAAAATCAGTTACATTAAAAAATCGCATTCTAAATGCAAGAAAAAATAATTTATCCAATAAAATATATCGGTCTTACCCCGTTGAAACGGCTGGCAGTCAGGGGTTCTCAACATGTTATGGATTTTATAAGAATTAAATAATCATGCTCATGCATGACTGTCAAGTCTAACTCGGGTCGATAAATAAAACACAAATTTTCATTTAATACCACGTAGAGTACATTATAATTATTTTTATAAAATAAACCACGACAGCATAATATTATTAAGCGATTGTGCAGCGTAGCGACAGGTATGTTATATAACTTAGCTGCTGCGTACATGGTTAATTCTTTATTCTCCACTCTCTGTATTGCAATCGCTAAGTCCTCAGGAGTATAACAAGTTGCTCGTAACGATTTCCTTATACAGGAAAATTTTTTAGTCACCATCCAAATTTTGATATATTACTCTTTGGCGAAAATCATTGAATACTTGTTTTTTTCTTTTAGTATCACTCAATACAAAAATATTGAGATATCATACCACAAAGTAATCTATAAAAAGTTTATGTTTCTGGACACTGCCGCGCCGTGCGTACGCGCTTGATGAAGTTGCGCGGGCCGCCCCGCCCCGCGCGCCGCCGCAATTCATTGATAACACAATAATAATCAAAGTTGCAAATTTTCCCTTCATACTTTCACGGGCTTAGGACCGTCAATAAGCAAAAGCTTTGTGCTATGTTCATTAAGATTAGAATGTAATCCTTAATTAATCAATTACAAATAAAGTAAAAATAAACTAGATAAATAAGAACTTTAGACCTTATTAAAGCCGTGCCAAAACGTTTTGCTATTAGGCGTATTTAAAAAATTTGAATCAACTTATGTACAAATAATTTAAAATTTAATCAAAATCATCTTAGAACAATCACATTAACAGTACTTTAATAAATGTTCAAAATGCATACCGTTTCTCTCTAAACAGAGTCTTGCACGTTTATGCACATTGTTTTTAATTTTGTTGAGCACTACAGTGTCACTTTTCACTTGGTCGAATGCACGTACAATTTGCTCTTTTAATTGGTCTAGGCTTTGGGCTTCCTCCACATACACTCGTCGTTTTATTTCGCCCCACAAAAAAAAGTCACATGGAGTAAGATCTGGTGACCGGGGTGGCCAGGCGACGGGCACCCCGCGACCGATCCAACGATCACCGTGTTCTATGTTTAAATAATCACGAACGGCGGCGGAGTAATGAGGCGGTGCACCGTCTTGCTGATAATAAAAATCTCGAAGGGAGATTACCGGCACGTCATCCATGAAATCAGCAATTACTGTGCGTAACATATCTAGGTACGTGCCCCCGGTCAGCCGTCCCTCAATGAAATATGGCCCCAGTATTCTGTTGCCGATAATTCCAGCCCACACATTTGCGCTAAACCGCACTTGGTGATATGTTTCTCGTATCATGTGTGGGTTTCGAAATGACCACCAATGTTCATTATGCTGATTATACAGCCCCACTCGAGTAAACAAGGCCTCGTCAGTCCACAATATGTTAGCATCGGGGTGTGCGATCAGCCACTCGCAGAAGGCTCGACGGGGAACCGCGTCTGCGTCGTTCAAGGCCTGTGCCTTTTGAAAATGGTACGGGTGCAACCCAGCAGTATGGAGAAGTTTCCACACGGCATATTGGCTTACGCTGAAGCGCTGCGCTGCATCTCGCGTACTCGATCTAGGGCTCCGTTCAAAGAAATCGAAGATATCTTCTTCGATCTCTACTGCGAGTCTCGGCCTGCCACGTCCTTGAGCGTGTGTAGGAGCTATAAATTGGCCATGGTCTAATAGCCTCTGATTTGCGGCCAAAATCGTTTGGCGATTAGGTACTGAAGGATTTATTATCCCTTGATTGCGAAGGCGAGGAACACTTTCTGCTTCGTACAGTCTCTGGGCACCGTTCAAACTTTCACCACTAAGTATGTAAGATCGCACCATTTCGTAATACTCGCGGTAGGAATACATCGTAAACAAATTCACGATAGCGCGGGGCGCCGCCGGCGGGGTGCGCGGGAACACGGAAGGAAGCGCTTGCGTCGCGAAAGGGGGCGCGGGGCCGACTAACGATGATGTGACGCGCACAGGTGTAGCGGGGCGGGGGTAAGCGGGGTGTGCGCCGCTGCCCTTTTCATTGATGATTGCGCAGCAAGTGTAGTATTATTATCGTTTAACTTGTGACCACGCAGAGCGGATCTTTCGAGAAAATGATTTAATATCAAAATTTTACGTATCGATTTTTTTTCAAAAATAGAGTTAGTAAATGATACCTAATGCATAGAAAAAATTTTGACGGTGACTAAAAAATCTTCCTGTATAGTTATGAGGCATGTTGATCCTACAACAAAAATAAAAAGTTATCTATATTATTATACAAGTTGAAATTGCATATTTAGTGCTCCATACCGTGGATGATTTACAGATCGCAAATCATGGTCTCTTTGATATGTTTGTATAAAAAACAGAAATATGAAAGAAGCATACCTACATAAGTACAGATACATTAACACAGTGTATTTCAGATTGAGGGCCCCTGACCTTTTGTAGGAGTTTCGTAAACGGGGTAAAATGGAAAGTTTTATATTATCATCTTACCCCGTTAAATTTTGCAGGGGAAAGTTTGAAAGGCACCATAAATCTTAAAATACGTGAAATATACTAATCACCACATTATAGAGCATATTATATTTCAAATCTAATTACGAATATCAAAACAAAATGATTGTTACTTACCTGTGTACGGAGATACAGCGAGCGGGGTAAGATTGAAAAACTCAATTTTACGCGGGAAATGTAATGTACGGAAAAATGTCAAATAACACACGAGCACCCTCACTTAGCGACAGACGCAGACTGCGGGGCGGGGCAAGACAAAATGGTGTCCACAACGATATTGCCAGCATTAAAAGAATTCCCTGGTATTCGGCGTTATTATATTTTTTTTATCTTTCCCCGTTTTTTATCTTACCCCCAGTCACCTTAAATTGTTTTTATAAACTGATGTATTTAAAGAGTAAGCACATCTAATTAAAATTAACAATCATTAAGAAAACCTCTATCTTAAAAGTAACCCTTACTTATTAGATAATTCAAATAATCAAATCAATCAAATACGATAAATTTTATAAAGTCTCTTTTATCCGTATAAAATAATGTTGCTTAGACTCATTTTAACGAATTAACCTTATTTTCCAATAAATTTGAAAAATTACATTTTTTCCATTTAATCGACGATATGTCAGCAAGCAACGCCAATATACCAAGAAATACAATAATAGTACATTATGATATAAGTGCGGTAAGTTGAAAATTACAGCTGAGGCGATATTGCTAGCCCGAGCCGTAGGTGAGGGCTATAAGAAAGCAGAGGCTGTAATTATCAAACTGCACGTATGTCATACGACGTTTTATAACACATTTGTGAGGAAATAAATAAAACTCGGACTTTATTAAACGAATAAATCTTTAATTACTTGTTAAAACAGTTATTAAAATTCGATCAATTTGTAAAATTAATTATTACGTTGCCAGTTGGCATTTTTAATGTTGTCAAGCTATTACTCGTAATATTAGTTGCAATTTCACCAGTCTCTCTCTCACTCTCTTGAATGAAAGTAGGAGAAACGAGACCCCAGAGTTCTACTTTCTGTGAATTTTTACTTTTTCACAAATTAGCGATGCGCGCGCATCAGCGTCATTTGTTTATGGCAAAGGCACAAAAAACAGCCAGTATTACTAATAAAGTAAATTAATACTTTTGTGTTTTTGTTACAGATAAATGGTTGTAATTAATTGTCAAAATTAAAGAATTAAATGTTTTTTTATTAGATTTTATCTCCCTAAGTTAATTTTATTCATAAAATGTTGACCACTTTTCTGACATAAAAACTCTTTGCTAAGATTTAAAAAAGTACCGTTCGTTTTAGACGGAGCATCTTGATAAACCGTGCGCTTTACATTACAATTACGCACAAGTACGTAATGAGATACATTACGATATCGAAATTGGTGCAGTAAGAGACCTTTTACGAGCAAATGTGTTATAAAAAAATATACGTACTCAAGCAAAAATTAATAAATGAAAATTAAATAAAATCTCCAGGTATAAAGGGCGTGACCGCTAACATAATTATGCAATACTGGGTTCTGTTTACTTAGCTGTCACTTGAAGTCACAAATGATAAACTAGGACCATCGAAGGAAACTAAATAAACAAGTTATTACTAATTATAACAATAATAAAACCATGGTCAGCAAGACGACCAGTCACCACAAGCAGCACCCGTTCACGAGCATAACGCAAAGATCAACCATTACCCCCCTCACCATATTTGAGGGAAGGAGGCAACCCGACCCCCGACGCTACCGCAAGCAGTGACATCTAAGGGAGCATGACGAACTTGCTGCCGGTTGCTCAGGTAAGAATATGATCAATCGTCGAGGTCACTAGCTAACCACATATTGCAATCAATCAACTCATTAGAAAACATTGAAATGGGTTGATTATGTCAATAATAAAATTAAACTGATTTGACTTATACAGCCCAATAAAAAACAATTGTATAATGAGCTCATATAACCTATCAGTAAGATTACTGATAGGTTATTAATTAATTAGGAATTAGATAATTCTGGAGGAAGAACATAAACATTGTCTTGAGTTAATCAGGGCGACCAACTATTCTTATCGTTTAAGTAGTCGTTGATTAAATAGTGCCTTTGAACAAAGGTTGGATTTTACTTGAGCTTTAAATGCATTAAAAGGCAAATCTAGCAAAGAAGAGGGTAGCTTGTTATGAAAGGCTATACCAAGCCCAACAAATGAGTTATGAACCTTATGAAGCCGGTGAAAGGGAGCACGTAGTTTGTCCTTATTTCTGGTGTTAACATTGTGAATATCACTGTTTTAGTATACAAGTGTATATTTTGCCTAATATATAAGATGTCGGCAAAGATGAATTGTGATGCAACCGTGAGAATACCAATATCTTTAAAAAATGCATGACCAAAAACAAAGGATCAAACTTATTACCCTCTCACCGGAGTTAAGCAGCCTGCTGTGTTTCGTGGATGCATGGATGTGCCAGTGCCATAGGGAATTTGAGAGTATGCAGTTGTGTTGTCCAAGGCTAGTCTCAGCCTAGGAGTGAACCTGTTAGTAGGGCTACTTAAGTCCCACTAGCGTGCAGAGTGCTTGCAATAATGTGGAATGGTACTTTTTTTAATTCACACTGGCTGTTTATACACTTAGGCGCTCCACCCACTGCACCGCGCCCCGTCGCGTAGCGCGGGATGGCAGATTTTACCATTGTATGCAATATCTCAATTTATATAGAAATCACGCCTAGCACAACACACTGCCGACGCGGAAATGCGCGGGAAGGCGCCCCGCGCGCAGTTTCTGCCAATCCGCGCGGGAGCGCGGTGCGTTCCGCGGGATATAACACACCCGACACCGGCTCCGCAGTCCCGGGCGTGTTTTGATACTGTAAAGACGTTTGCACGATGGATCTCGACGTAGACAAATTGTCAATGTCGTAATCTGCATCACCGCACGGGGGAGCAAATTACACCGCTAAGTAAGGGTGCGTTTCCACAGAAGTAGAGCTGGGCGGAGCGGAGCGGAGACATGTAGGGATCGTCCAATCACAGACGATTTCAACCATTGTGATTAGTCGATTCCTGCACGTCTATGCTCCGCTTCGCCCAGCTCCGCTTCTGTGGAAACGCACCCTAAGGCAGATCTGCGCCTCCGTGTCGCCGCGCGCGTTATCCGTCGCTCCGCGCACCGCGGCGGGACGCATCTTCAGTGGGTGAACCGCCTTACAAGTCCGCAGCATTTTTCTTAAGTATGTAAAAACATTCGTAGCTGACTACCCGACCCTTTAGTTATATTTTTTAAATTCATTCCCGCCGTATAGAGGGAAGCAATTACTATGAGTCTCCCGCCCAAAGGTGTGAAGCAGCTTCGTCCATCCGCTATTTCGGTTCAAACAAACACTATTTTCAGAGTATGAGAAATGAAAAATAATTGGTTTCCCTCAAACCACTTTGTTCTTCCCACTTTCAAGAGGATTGTTTTAAGCCGTCCGCCTAGACGCATGTTTTTTGAGGGGACTGTGACGTACACTCAAATTAAGATACATATTTGAAACCGTATGTTAACTATTATGTACCAGTTTATTGTCTTCATTTTCCAAAAAAATAGCTACCGTGGATTTTATTTCACTGTTTTACAATTGCATCTGCGGTATGTTTACCTACTTGATAATTAACCCTAGATTATCTCTCGAGGGATAACACATTGAACGCCGTGGTGGTCACCGGTAACTACACTTTACCTTCCATCTGAGCTGACACCGATTCACGATTTCGACAAATTTTACACATTATATTTTACTGGCTCATACGGTTCAAAATAGTCTAAATAATTATTTATTATTACTATCCAAATAATTAAAAAAATAGTTGCTGTTTCTCAGTGGTGACCACCACGGCGTTCAAAGTGATAAAAATCCAAATCATCTCCTTCGGACTCACAGTCATCCTCCGGTATAATACCTGCTTCCAATCTTCGAAGAATATCTTCTAATTGATCATCCGTGCATATTTTTGAAGCCATCGCTGTAATAAGCAATTAAAAAACCGGCCAAGCGCGAGTCGGATTCGCACACCATCTATATATATAAAAGAAAGTCGTGTTAGTTACTCCACTTATAACTCAACTAGCTGACCCGGCGAACTTTGTTCCGCCTTAATTGCAATAAATAAGCAGTTTTTTTTTGTTTTTTAATTGGAAAAAATCCAAAAAAATTAAATACCTACATTAATAATTCATAATTATTTCTGTATTTTAGTACATAGGTTGCTCTTCATTTAAGTACCTTGTGATACACGACATTTTTTGTTTTATTATCAGGCGCAAAAACAAACAACGCAGATGGTCTTCCGACCCGTGAACATGCCACGTACAATTGACCATGGGAAAAACATGAATGTTTTAGATTTAAACCACAAACTTTTAAGGATTGGCCTTGTGATTTGTTGATGGTCATGGCAAATGCAAGACGTATCGGAAATTGAAGTCTTTTAAATTCAAACGGCATATCGTTTGGGATCATCGGTATCCTCGGAATGAGAACTTCCTCACCTTTGAATTTTCCTATCATTATCGTAGCGTAAATTACATTGTTCATCAATTTTCTAACCACCAAACGCGTACCGTTGCACAGTTTTGTTGGTTTATGTTTCGAAGCATGATTACTACGGAGCCAACCTTTAGGCGTAAATTGTGCGGTGGTAAGCCAGGCACGTCCAAAGAGTTTAAAAATTCAATTGGATAGTTGGTGGCTTCATCTTCATTTGTGACGCAGTCAATAGATTTGAATGAATGCATTGTTCCAATGATCTTATTTTGAATTATGTAGTTTAGGTCATCTACATCTTTATTTTTAGCCGCTAAAATTGCTCGCTCACTCAACCATTCATTATTTTTGTAGTTAGAAATAATTTCTTGGAAATACATTGTTGATAAGTTCGTCTTTTGATGAGACAAAATTACAGAAATTTATTTGGAAAATGATATTAATCCGCTCGATTCATCGACAGGTACTTGACCATTACCGATAGTCAGCAATTGCTCCGAGAAATCTTCAGCAGATGTATCTTTAAGCAATGTAACTCTCATGTTTGTTGTCAGTTGCAGTTTCTTCACATAGCGTCATAGATTTGACGATTTGAGGCAAGCGTTTATTTCGTCGGCAGCCGTAGATCTTGGAATTACTGGCAGTATTTTTTTTTTTTATTTTATTTTTTTTTTATTTTTTTTTTTATTTATACATGAATCATATTAGTAGTAACAACATCATGTAGGTCTGGATCGACTTCATTATCAGGAATCTCGGCACATATGATATCATCTATTTGGTCAGGCTGAATTCTTTCCACTAACCAAATAAGAATGTGTGCGTGCGGCAGGCCTCGCTTTTGCCATTCGATTGAATACATCCAGCATCGAGTATCTCCAAAGACGCGTTGTTTAACAATAAAGTTCATCAGGGACCGAATTTTTTGCCTGAATATACGTGCTGTGATGTCGTGTCTATCACTTGATGTTTTTCCGGGAAGCAGCAATTGAGTAATTTCTATCTATTTTGGATTACATGTAAAAGTAATGAAGAGATCGGGCCGACCGTAATGACGAACATATGTCATTGCATCTTGTGCATATTCATGCATATGACGTGGACTACCAATGTATGTCGCCGGCAGAATAGTTAATCTACCAATATTAGCTGCATTTCCTTCAGTACTAACTGCATCACGTAAATGGATGTACTCCTCAGAACGCAGTTTGGCTTGGTTCAACCTAATGAATGTTAAACGTTCCGTTTCTATTTTTACATACATGTCAACGATGTTAAAAAGTAAAAAAAAAAAAAAAAAAAAATGTATCCTATGTCCTTCTCCTGGCTCTCAACTACCTCCCTGCCAATTTTCAGCTAAATCGGTTCAGCCGTTATCTATATATATAAAAAGAAAGTCGTGTTAGTTACTCCACTTTATAACTCAATAACGGCTGAACCGATTTAGCTGAAAATTGGCAGGGAGGTAGTTGAGAGCCAGGAGAAGGACATAGGATACATTTTTTTTTTTTTTTTTTTTTACTTTTTAACATCGTTGACATGTATGTAAAAATATAAACGGAACGTTTAACATTCATTAGGTTGAACCAAGCCAAACTGCGTTCTGAGGAGTACATCCATTTACGTGATGCAGTTAGTACTGAAGGAAAT